>JAAGKR010006774.1:12332-27974 GCA_011419295.1 Clarias macrocephalus
AAAAAATGTCCTCATACGGTGACATTGGGTTTATTTTACTGTTCAATACAATAAAGTTACCAGTATGAAACTGTTTATTTTAAAGCCTGAACATGGCTATACAAAAACAATATTAAAACAATGCAACACAACTAAATATCCTGTGATTACTCTACATGCCAAACACACTAAGAAAGGCCTTTGTGTCTGTAAGAATAGTTAGTCGCGTCTACTGTCTGGTATGAAATGCTGCAAAACATTTTCGTGTTTTGCACAAAATTTCTCAGAGCAGCTTTTTACTTTTCAACACATTTGGCTGTTCAGGTTGACCATCTCTGGAAGATGTTTAAGACAAGCTGTGCAGACTGTGACATGGGGTATTGGAGTGGCCTGATGTTTTTTTTTGCATTGTGAAACGTGTGTGAACATCATGTTCACTTTTTCTCAAGTATGCCTGAATCCCTGCAATGCGAAACTCAATAAACTGCATTATGTCCTTCTTTAGTGTAGGACATGGTATTAATGTATTCATAAATGTTATGGAATATGTTGTTCGAACTGAAACAGAGCTGTCACTAATATTCTCTCCAAGGCAGCATGCTTAAGTTAGCAGAAAAACATTAATGATGCTAAAATCACATACCGTATATAAGCCTGTAGACTCACACAAGTTATGTGTTATGTGCAGTAACATCTGATTCTATTCAATGTCATTTGCAGCAATGCTTTACATGCACTTTAGCTGTTTTACTGAAGAATAAGCAAACTGGAAATAAATACTCAACTATAAAATACATTAAACACTTATTTACAAATTAAGAAAAATACATGTATGTTTTGGTGGTGCAAGACGGCAGAGGATCAAGGCAATCTACTGTACAACAGAGGAGAAATAAAGACATGATGTTAATATAAGTGTCTGATAAAAAGATTTTATGATGTTACTACAGAATGCAGTTTGACACACACACACACACACACACACACACACACACACACACACACATAATTTCATACATTTTATAGAATGCAAGCTTTTAGTAATGCTGTGTACAATTATTGGGTTTTGCTATTAAGTATTGCTGCTCAATTTGTCCCCGACTACCCCATTCATTAACACACACGTTATGTCCATGAAGAGACAGACGTGTGTGTCCCTGTCCAATGATTAAGATGTGCTCAGTAGTGTTCCTGAAAAGAGGGGTGAATACTTCTGAGCGCTCACCTTCTGCTCAGGATGGAAAGCTGGTGTAGAAATCAGCTGATACACAGGCAGTTGATTTACATACAGTTCACTGTGAGAAGGAAAACACACAAACATACATATTATAAGTAGTATAAACACATATTTAATGACTTTATAATAGAATAGCTGGAACTCGAACAAAAGCCTCTTTTCTTGACTGTTACATACATTGTGGAAGCACATAACTAACTATTGAGAAGCTCTCTAGCTATGATAAAACCACTACATTATACAGCAGTATACATTATGTCACTACAATAACACTGATGAGCTCCAATAAATTACATACAACAAGTCATTAACCATCTGTAACATTACCCATAACAGGAGCAGCTAAGAATTAGCTCAGGGATAATTAGCACTAGTTGATAGGCAACAGTTAATAGTCTGCTATCGTAGCTCTTTCAGTAAGTTAGCGCTTAGCATAAAGATATTAACTTATAGATCCATATTTTGACAGTCATTTTACACAAACAATGGAGCTAATTGTTTATATAATTGTATATATTATATTAATATATATTAATGAACAAACTAATTTCCCTATGCTAAGCGCTAGTGGTTAGCATTGTGATATTAGCTTGCTTATTACTCCATTAAACATTACCTGGCAAGTGTGTACAGTTGTAAATTTAGTGAGAATTATAATGTTATCACGCTATAATTCACTGTATATTCCATCATGATAAGTCCTGGAGCTGATATCCGGCACGATTCTGTGTTCAGTTGCGTTTTGACCTCAGTCCCATAATCCTTTGCGCATTAGCTTTAGCTTTTAGCTTGCAAAATACAGGAGAAAAATAGTTCTCACACGGCAAAAAGTAGTTGCGCACAAACGGGGAAAAATCATACATTTTTAGGGGGGAAAGCGTACATTTACAAGGGGAAAACATACACATATACGGGAAAGATGATTTGCCCTTCTGGGCCACCGTAGCTTACTATATTTTTGAGGTATTTCTGGCAACCACAGCTGCCAATATTGAACTGTAAATTTTAGTTTCCTTGTAAGTTTACCATAACCTAAAGACCATTTCTGCCGTATTTTTTACAGTAGATTTCTGGCAACCACAGCTGCCAGTTTTTTTACTGTATATTTTACAGTTTACTTAAGTATACCGTAACTTTAAGAATACTCCTACCATATTTTTTACAGTAGTTGCCAGTTACAGCTGCCAGTTTTTACAGTTCACTTATACCGTTAGCTTAAGAAAATTTATACCGTATTTTTTACAGTAGATTTTACAGGATTTTTTTTTACAGTGCAGTTTTGCCTTTATTAGTCAGATGTCATTCACAGTTGGAGCCGAACTTATATTTCACAAGTCAGGAGGTGTTTTTTCTAATGTCTAAATATCCTTAAAAATTCAGTGATTTACTATATTAAAATTTACACTACCATAATATTAACTATTTTCGTGCAGTTGAGGTAAGGCACAAAGAAAATGAACAAGGATCAGGAAGGAGACTATACCGGAGTCATCATCTACTGTATGTCCTCAGCTTCCAACACAAGAAGTAAGGTGTCTTTAAGGTGGTGTATTTTGCATAATGAATATAAGTAAATCCTGTCTGTATGAAAATAATTCCTTTTAAGGAAATTAAAGTCAAAATAAAATTATGTATAAAAAATAAATGTAATGAATTAAATAATGCTAATGTATGCTATCATATACAAGAACTTTGATTCTATTCGTTGCCCTCCAACCATTACTTGGTCTCCAGTAAAAGACATATAGACAATATTAAAATGACAACTATACAGACAGTATCAGAACAACAGCTAACCTCTGGTTTTCTATGTTAAAGTTACTAACCATTATGTAAGATTAACCTTTTTATGATCAATTATATGATTTTTAAAAAATTATTTTTATTACATGTTTTTTATGTTTACAGTACTTCATGAAATTATATTAAGGTCCAATTTGTCTTATAGGGTCACATAACAAACAGCCATCTGTCAGAGGGATAATTCAGGAAAACTTCTCCAGGCCTTCGGGCAGAGGCGTTGTGTTTTTTTTTTTTTTTTTAGGGGGGTAAACATACAGTTATGGATCTGTTGATTCATTAAGGTAACCTTTCTTACCATAACTAACTTTGAATTGTTATTTTTCACACTTTTGCTATTAATGTTTGTATAGTAATGTCTCCAGCCCAGTCCCAGAGGACACCTCTATGTATGTGAGAAACTTGCAGTCCCATCTTATTTTATACACAGTATACATTAATGACAACACAGCCTAATACGTAAACCCATACTACACATTTCCCTGAATCAGAATTCATACAGCTACAAATGTAGAATGTACAGTAATGCATGTCATTACTCAACAAGAAAGAGCCGAAGTACAGCCAGCTAAAGTCACAGTAACTAATGCAGTATTACATGCACTCGTTGTCTAAACATGCAAACTCCACACACACGGATCCCAAGGCGGGAATAGAACCTGGCTGGATATCAAACCCGGACCCTGAAGATGCAAGGGGACAGTGCTAACCACCAATCCACTGTGCCGCCGCAGTATTACACTATGAAGTGTACATTTTTATTCACAATTTATTACTTATTACGTATTAACCTTATTACAACACAATTTAAAAAAAGCTTTAGACCAGATGTAAACCGGATTGTTTTTCAGTTATTTTCTTCCAGCTTCTGATTGACAGAACACACCTGATCAATTATTAATTAGCTGTAAGTAGGGCAGGTATAGTCGGAAAACAAGCAGGGCCATGGCACTAAATCCAATTCTAGCTACTAGACTTGCATCCACTTCAATTGTGTTTAAAATACTTTCGAACAGTAAAGTAGGGAGATAGATATCAAGAAAAGATAGCTGAATTCTGATAGCTGGACATTTTCATGATTGTAACATGGCTCATCTTCATCATGCTTACTGTCAGTTAATGTTTTATTTCACTTTGCGATTTGCACAACAATATTTTTGAACACAATGTAAATTGTTTACTTGCTGCTCTCTCCACTACCTCAACCCATACCTTATCACTAAAAAGGTATTCTTAACTGTAACGTGTTACGTTGTTGTGTTGTCATGTACTGTAGCTCTTCATTTGCACATTTGCACGTGCACTTTCTTGTCTGCTGTCTTTGTTGTCGCTTTTTTGTATAGAAATTGATAGTTTTTTAGGTTAACTTAAAAATGTAAAAAATCTCCGTTGTCAAATTTGTGTTGTTAATTTATGTCGTTGCATGTATGTAGCATCCTGGTCCTGGAGGAACGTTGTTTCGTTTCACTGTGTACTCAACTGTATATGGTTGAAATGACAATAAAAGCCTACTTGACTTGACTTGACTTGACTTGACTTGAGCTGAGGCACAGGTTTTTTGTGTGCGCTTGTCACCATTGCACATCGCCAGGTTTATTACGAGTAGTTGTAGTTACCAAAGCATTCCAGTAGATGGGAGCATTGAGTTGCTGATGTATGTCAGTGCCCTTTGCTTTTCTACCTGACTAATTACACACATGAAAAAGTGTATGTTCGTGTTTATTTATAGAAAAAAATATTCCATTTCTAATGATATTAGAAAGTGCTGAAGCTTGTGTTGAGCAGAAGGGGTATTTACAAATGAAGCCTCGCTTTAAGACGTGTGGTTTCTCTGAGAGTCATGTGACTGACTGAGAATTTAATTTAAAATTATATAATTTTAGTTTGTTAGTTTTTTAAATGTAATTCTAAATTTGAAGATTATGGTTATCTTGTAACATTAAAGACCCCCAGTAGGCCAATCATGGATAAAATCAAGAAAAGCAAAGTTTCAGAAGAAAACAGAACGTTTAATGCTACGTGGACAGATTCATTTGCTTTCACTGTGGTGAGTCCAAAGACAAAGGTGATATTAAACAAATACGCTGTTCTGTGTGAACTCTGCTGGGCCACAGGAAGAAATGATTCATATCTGTGAGGCTGTCTTGAAAATGACCACCACCCACCTGGTGTCAGTGGCTACTGATCGAGCAGCGAGTATGACAGGAGCACAAAAGCGCTTAGTGGCTTTACTGTAAAAGTCAGTGGGTAGAACACTGATAACATTTTACTGCGTCTTACAGCGCTGATGTGCAGAGGCTGTGCACATTACACATTAACATTAACCAGGTAATATGAATTTTTTATTGGCTATTATTTAAAAAATCTATATACAGTATGTCACAAAAGTGAGTACACCCCTCACGTCTCTGCAAATATTTAGTTATATCTAGGACAACACTGCATGAATGACTCTTTGAAAAGTAGAATGAAAAGACAATGAAAAGTCGTCAGTGTAAAGTTTGTATGGCAGTGTAAATTTATCGTCCCCTCAAAATAATTAAAATGCAGCCAATAATAGCTGAACCCTTGGCAACAAAAGTGAGTACACCCCTAGGTGAAAATGTGAAATGTCAATATTTTGTGTGGCCACCATCATTTTCCAGCACGGCATGAATTCTCTTGGCCATGGAGTTCACCAGAGCTTCACAGGTTGCCACTGGAATCCTCTTTCACTCCTCCAGAGGTGGTGGACATTTGACACCTTGTGCTCCTCCACCTTCCTTTTCAAGATGCCCCAGAAGTGTTCTATGGGGTTTAGGTCTGGAGTCCATCACCTTTACCCTCAGCCTCTTTAGCAAGCCAGTGGTCATCAGTGGGAGGTGTGTTTGGGGTCATTATCATGCTGGAATCAGTGAAATGAACTGTAGCTCCCCAATGCCAGCAGCACTCATGCAGCCCCAGATCATGACACTCCCACCACCATGTTTGACGGTAGGCAAGACACATTTGTCTTTGTACTCCTCACCTGGTTGCTGCAACAAGTGTTTTTAAGAAAGTGCAACCTAACGATTACGCCACCCTGGAATTTCACCAGGGAATATTTATTGAAAATTTGTTCTCAGAAACAGCACAGGTTCGTACTCAGTGAGACAGCAGGAGACGTAGATATAGAAATAGATCAACTTTTATTACAAAACATAAAAGAAAAAGAGCAATCCCACTTTAACATACAACCTTCCTACGGAGATATTCTAAAATATATGAGCTTAGGGTACACCAGCTGAGGCGTGACAGCGGGCAACAAAGGGCACAACTAGGCCTCCACGGCACCTCACCATTTCATACACCTGTGTAGAGACATTCACATGCGCACACACACACGTGAAAAGGAGACCGCCACCAGGACTACACCCTGCCTTAGGCACTCAGCTCCTGTAACCACAAAAGTATGTTATACAGTTCTCAATGTTATCATAGGCACCCTGGAAGAATCAGTCACTCGAAAGGAAATACAACACTTAATCACACACAAGGAAAAGCTCAATTAATAAAAGAAACAAAAACACACCAATACACTTAAACACATATCAGTAAAAAAAACAATTCACACACCCACAATTATGATAAACCAATAGACAAACAAACCCAAAGAAAAGAAATCCAAATAACTAAACATATACACACCAAAACAAAAGGAGTCCAACACAACATGCACAGTTAAGATATTCCAGAGGAGCTGCTGGGAGCAAAGCAGTTAGCTCACAGCTAATAGCAGCAGTTAGCTCACAGACAAAGCAGTTAGCTCCCAGCTAATAGCAGCAGTTAGCACCCAGGCAAGCAGTTAGCTTTCAAGCAAAGCAGCAGTTAGCACCCAGGCAAAGCAGCAGTTAGTACATTGTTTGCGAGCTTTCTTGTGCATCATCTTTAGAAGAGGCTTCCTTCTAGGACGACAACCATGCAGAGCAATTTGATGCAGTGTGCGGCGTACGGTCTGAGCACTGACAGGCTGACCTCCCATCCCTTCAATCTCTGCAGCAATGCTGGACGCACTTATCCGTCTGTTGTCCAAAGCCAATCTTTGGATCTGAGAACGTGCACTCAGCTTCTTTGGCCGACCAAGGCGAGGCCTGTTCTGAGAAGAACGTGTCCTCTTAAAGCGCTGGATGGTCTTGGCCGCTGTGCTACAGCACAGTTGCAGAGTGTTGACTGTATCTTCTTATAGCCTCGGCCATCTTTATGTAAAGCAACAATTTGTTTTTTCAGGTCTTCTGAGACTTGTTTGCCATGAGGTGCCATGTTGAACTTTCAGTGGCCAGGTTGAGAGAGTGGAAGAGCTTTTATACCAAATTTAACTCACCTGCTATCTGGTGACACCTGAGACAGTGTAACACTAATGAGTCACATGACAAAGGGGAAGGAAAATGACTAATTGTGCTCAATTTGTACATTTTCACTTAGGGGTGTACTCACTTTTGTTGCCAGGGGTTCAGCTATTATTGGCTGTATTTTTAGTTATTTTGAGGGGACAATAAATTTACACTGATATACAAACTTTACACTGACGACTTTTCATTGTGTCAAAGAGTCATTCATGCAGTGTTGTCCTATGAAAAGATAGAACTAAATATTTGCAGAGATGTGAGGGGTGTACTCACTTTTGTAACGCACTGTTTGTTAAGTGAAATAGTCTTTTTTAAATTCAGGTTAACATCTGACTGCGCGCTCCAGTACACAAGATAAAAGAATGATGGCCCACATATGAAGACAGCATTTTTGGTGTGCTGCAGGTGGAAAATTTAGGTTCAGCTTTGTATTTCATTAATACGAGGAGGACTCAAATAGACATGTAATATTTTATTTGAAATTAACGGCTGGTGTCAGGTGGTTTGTAGGAAACACATGATAGTCTTCTGTCCACCGGGCTGAGTGGTAGTGGTAGCCTTAATGTCGGAGCCCCCTAGTGACGGGGAGGAATTAGACACGACTAAATTAAATTCAAATTCAAATTTTATTCATCACATAAACAGTCATACACAGTATGATATGAAGTGAAATGCTTATACGACTGCTGTTGACCTACAACATTACAACAAAAAAAGAAATAAGAGATTTAAAAATGAAGAAACACTTATTTACATAATATACAGCAATAAAGTTAAAGAAGATCTAATAAAAATAGAAAAATATATATAGGGAGAAAATCGGGGGGGGAAAAAACGTTAAAAACGATACATATATAAGAAAGGAGGAGGGGGTGTGTGTGAAGGGGAAACGAGGGGTGTGTGTGTGTGAAGGGGCACGTTGTCCAATGACGCACATGCACACAGATATGGCTGATACAGAGCGAGAGAGAAAATGGATCTTTAATCTCTCTAATGAGACTTGCTTTTGCTCATTAGAGAGGGGACTTGCTTTTGCTTTACACCTGCGCACACACATGTTATAAGAAACAGTACATGTGCGTTGTACACACATGAATACAAACACAAAATAAAATATGTTTTACGCACACACGCTTGGTCACAGTGTTATAGCAAACAGTACATGTGCACGGATGTTGATTATATCAGTGAGAGACGCGCACTAAGACTGAGCAGGGGAGATGATTACCAACAATTCCGCAGTGCAAGAGAGAGAAAAAACATTGGTTGTGATCACGTGATGCTCATCAAAACCAGAAGCGCATGCATGATACATGATACCCGGTACTCATAAACCAAGACTTGTTCGTTTTTCAAGTCAAAATGTGTTAAAAATCTTTGCTCGGTTCCACTGTATTGGCACAGATATTTACAAAACAAGAATACAAACACAAAAAACAACACAGCAAAATCAGGAATAACATTCAGAGCACCTAAAAAAAAAATCTGGGCTTTATATCTGTCAATACATGGCGGCAAGATTTGAACCACTTCCAAAACCACCAATCGCAGCGAGGCTTCAAATGTCATTCATGATGTTAGTCGTCGTAAACAATACAAGCCTCGAAACGCGCTTCACTAAATCACACTTCGAAGCATCAGCACAGTGCGTCCGATCACTAGAAAGAGGAGGCGTGTAGGTGAAGTGCTGGTTGTGTGGGATTATTTTTGGATTCTGATTTTGGCTTTTTGATATTTGACTGTGTATTCTGCACAAGAAAGGCAACAGCTTTATTATGCAAAGGTGTTCCTTCAATTAAAAAAATATAGTTTGAGACATATCTGCTTGGCTTTTTTTTAACTACCCTAGACTGCCTCATCCCACCCCCGCTGTAAAAAAATATATTTAAAAAAACTCGGTAACTTTTACTCTGAGTAAATTTTTTCATGAGATACTTTTACTTGTAGATTTTTACAATGGAAACTTTACTTGTACTTCAGTAAAATTTCACTGAAGTAACAGTACTTTTAGTACTTGAGTACAAAAGTTTATTTCTCTTTCCACCTCTGGTTCATATGGTGTAACAGTTAAGATAAGACAAATTAATGCAGAAAGCCATTAAATCACAAAAAGGTTCACATATTTTTTCAATTTACCATCCACCTAATAAACAACTTATCAATAATCTAACAAATACATGATTCTGTACAATAGTTTTTCACCCAAGCAGAGGGTTAAATTAGCAAGAATAACTTTCTTAAAAATTATATCTTTTTGCTTAAAAATAAATTAACATCACTAGTTCGACTCCCGGGTGATGCTGTAACCTCTCACAGCCGGAGGTCTAGAGAGAGCTGATTGGCCGAGCTCTCTCAGAGGGGAGGGATGAGAGGTACATAGTGCTCACACATTAATCACGGCTCTACAGCCAGTCAGGGGCGTCTGTGAGCTAGCGCAACGGAGGGAGCGGATAGCGCTGTCCTCCGAGTGTGTGACTCCGCCCCCAACGATGCGCGAGCGAGCGTCGGCTGACGTCACGTGGTTAATAATTGATCAGCTATCTTCGGCCCTCCTGGCTGAGTGGTAGTAGTAGCCTTAATGTGGGAGCCCCCTAGTGACGGGGAGGAATTGGACACGACTAAATTAGGGAGAAAATCTAATCCAAAGAATAAAAAAAAATAAATTAATAAATTAACATTTCCCCCTACTAAATGTGTGTCAAAAAATGCCAAGTTACCTTGCCAGCAAGAGCGCACTGAAGAGTCTCTGTCAAGAAGATAAGGGTTTAATCAATCAGTGAATAAATAAAACAACAATAAAACCAGAACATGTGTGTCTGTGTTTGTTTATGTACACATGTCCATGCTATGACCCTCAAGCAGAATGCCAATGCAGCAGCACTAAATTTTCTTCACTCAGACCTAACCCACCCTTTGGTTTTATTCCTTCAGCAGCTTCTTGTGAACCACTAAAGTTCTTTCCTTCTGCATCCTTTTCCCCACTTCAGCTGCTATTCTTCTTATGCATATTTTACTCTGCTTTGTTTTCTGTTATATTTCCACAAGTTAAAAAAGTTCAATCTGATAGTCAACCTGCCTGGCCAACAAAAAGTCACCATTTCAGAAACACATTATGAAAGCCTGGAAGGATAGTGCTGAACCATCAACTCTGTAGAAGAAATGTGGTCAGAAAAATATTCCGTTTAATTCATTTAATTTAATAAAAATGTATTAAATTTTTAATGATTATTGGCGTAAAGCAGCTTTACAGAATCAAAAGAAAATTATGGAAACGTGAAAAATGTGTAGGAACTAAAAATATCATGAATGGAGAAGTTGCATAAAAATCAATAGAAAAAAACAATAGCTACTGTAGGCTTAATAGTGACAGTACGACCATATCCATACACACACAATGTGATGTGAACCCAAGTGAAAAAAGTATGCTAAGTATATTAAATCCTAGCATGTACGTGTACTTGCAGCCAGACTAATGACTGGTATACTTGAAGTTTGCTATTTTGGAAAAGATAATTTTGTACTAAGTGCATTTAAGTTGTAATTAAATTATACAAAAGCACAATTTTAAGTGTACTTTTGTGTGCTAAAGTGAAACTACTTTAAATAAACTTAGTATACATATGGCTATTTACTAACGTACGTGCTTCTAGCCAAATCCAAAAATGTACACTTTAACATGGTTTGGAAATCAGTAATGACAAGGCAGATTGAAGTAAATACACCACAGAATGGCTTCAGAAAAAGAAAATGCACTTTTGGAGTGGTCCACAAGAGCAATGGTCAAAAATTCCTTCTGCACATTGTCCAGGTCTGATACAGAGCTACCTAAAGCACTGGTTCACTTACTTTCTTTTCTCAACACTGTAAATGTTTAATAGGTGCGTTCAATAAAGACACAATAAATTATAATTGCATGGAGTTTGCATGTTCTCCCCATGCTTGGTGGGTTTCCTCCGTGTACTCCGGTTTCCTCCCACAGTCCAAAGACATGTAGGTTAGGCTAATTGGCTTTCCCAAATTGCCCGTAGTGTGTGAATGAGTGAGTGTATGAGTGTGTGTCTGTGCCCTGCGATGGATTGGCACCCTGTCCAGGGTGAACCCTGCCATGTGCCCGAAGTCTCCTGGGATAGGCTCCAGGCCCCCCGTGACCCTGAATACAGGATTAAGCGCTATAGATGATGAGTGAGTGAGTGAGTAAATTATAATTGTGTGTGTGTCATCAGCTTAAGTGACTTATGCTTGTCTATTGCTGTGATAGATATAGGTGAAGATCAGATCACATGTTATGGTAAATTAATGCAGAAAATCTGTTAATTCCAAGACGTCTACAAACTTTTTCTTGCCACTGTATTCACATTTGTTTAGAAAAAATAAACAACAAAATATGGATTTTACCTGCTCAGTGTTTATAATGGAGTCATCCAGCAGAACTGGAGCAGCAGTCCTCGCCGACAACATCTCCAGGACACTAGGAACCATCTGACTGGCAGTAAGTCATACCTTAGATTCCAATCATAATAGCCACATTACAACTCACCATACTGATAGACGCGCACACTATGCTATAGAAATCCTATAGAAATTGTGTCTGTTCCCCGAATAGTGACAAAAAAGAATAAATTCGTTAAAATCGCTCGAAACAATCTAATAACTATGAAACTAGAAAATGGCCAAATAAGTAATCGAAATATACAGCTAATGCTTGGGCTTCTCAACATCTGATCCCTTGCGCCTAAAGCACTGATTGTTAATGAAATTATCTCCGATTACTGTCTTGACGCACTCTGCCTGACTGAAACCTGGCTCAGACCAAATAAATATAAGAATCTGAATGAATCTACTCCGTCAGCATATTTCTATAAGCACGAGCCCCGTCAAACTGGTCGCGGTGGTGGTGTCGCAACTATCTACAGTGATGTTCTAACTGTTACTCAGAAAACAAGGCCCAGGTTCACCTTGTCTGAAGTGCTTCTCATTAATGTTGCACTCAGCAAAATACATAATAAACCCTTGCTACATTTTGTCCTGGCCACCGTGTACAGACCCCCGGGGGCATATGCCAATTTTCTTAAAGAGTTTGGACATCTGCTAATATAGACATTCTACCTCAAAGTGATGATATCACAGATCATCACCTCTTAGTAACTATACCTGTAGAACAGCTTAGCTGTGCCTCCCCACGTTATCAATTCGGTAGAAATATTAATCCGACTACTAAAGACAGATTCACAAGTAATCGGATCTTTCCCAATTTCTTATTAGACCTCTAAGTGCAGACGATCTAGATGAAGTGACTAGCAGCATGGGCACTATTTTTACCAGTACATTAGACACTGTTGCTCCCATCAGATTAAAAAAAGTCAGAGATAAAACACTTGCATCATGGTACAACAGTCATACTCGCACCCTAACCTAGAGTGAAAATGGAGAAAAACTAAATTAGTAGCTATAGACGGGCTCTAAAAGCAGCTCGGGCCGAGCATCTGAGCCAACTGATAGCAAGAAACCAAAACAAGCCCAGGTTCCTATTTAGTACAGTGGCTAGCCTAACAAAACTTAAGATCTCTGCAAGGAGTATTCCATCACAGTTTAGAAGTGAAGACTTCATGAACTTCTTCAATGAAAAAATCGATAGTATCAGGAAGAAAATAATGGAAGTTCAACCTCTAACAGCATCTCATGTTCCAGTCTAAAGCTTCACAATTAGATTTTCAGTGCTTTACAGGTGTAGAACAGGAAGAGCTGTTTACTGTAAACTCATCACCTCAGCTAAATCAACAACATGCTTGTTGGATCCAATCCCAACCAGATTTTTAAAAGAAGTGGTAAATATAGCTGCAGCACCACTGCTAAACATTATTAACTCTTCATTGTATATAGGTCACATACATAAATTTTTCAAGTTGGCAGTTACTAAGCCTCTTCTTAAAAAATCTAAATTAGACCCAAATGATATAACAAATTACAGACCGATTTCAAACCTTCCGTTTATATCAAAGATATTAGAAAAGATAGTATCAGCCCAAATATGCACATTCTTTCAGGAAAACAATATCCTCGAAGAATTTCAGTCAGGTTTCAGGCCCCATCATAGTACAGAAACTGCAGTAGTTCAAATTGCAAATGACTTGTTTTTAGCTTCGGACCAAGGCTGCATCATAATACTAGTCTTACTTGATCTTAGTGCTGCATTCGACACTCTAGATCATAATATTCTCAAAGATCGCTTACAAAATCACGTTGGTATCCAGGGCGTTAAAATGGTTTAGATCCTACCTGTCTGATCGATTCCATTTTGTAGATCTGAATGGAGAACAGTCTGGTGTAATGCCAGTGAAATATGGGGTGCCACAAGGGTTAGTTTTAGGACCTCTGCTGTTCTCAATATACATGCTTCCCTTGGGTAACATCATTAGAAGACATGAGATTAGTTTCCATTGTTATGCTGATGATACCCAGTTATACATCTCCACAAAACCAGACAAAATACCCAAGTTGTCTAGACTGACTGAGTGTATTCAAGATATAAAAGATTGGATGACCGATAATTTTCTTTTACTAAATTCAGATAAGACAGAGATATTACTTATTGGCCCAAAAACCAGTACACAACAGCTCTCACAATTCCGCCTGCATTTAGAAGGATGTACTGTTACCACCAGCTCGACAGTGAAAGACCTGGGCATGATATTACACAGAAACTTATCCTTTGAAAATCATATCTCCAACATCACAAAAACAGCCTTTTTCCACCTTAGAAATATTGCCAAGCTTAGGAACATTTTATCCGTATCTGAGGCAGAAAAGCTGGTTCATGCATTCATGACCTCCAGACTGGACGACTGTAATGCATTACTGGGTGGCTGTCCTGCATCCTCAATTAACAAGCTACAGTTAGTCCAAAATGCAGCCGCCAGGGTTCTCACTAGATCCAGAAAATATGCACATATAACCCCAATATTATCATCCCTGCACTGGCTACCTGTTCAGCTCAGACACAGTTTCCCAATTTAAAAGTAGACTCAAGACGCATCTCTTTAATCTGGCATACACATAATTTATTTCTTTACCTCATACTCCAGTACATCTATCCTGAATGGCAACCATGCTAATTCTTTTCACCTGGTCTTTATTTTTCCACCCATCCCGAGGCATCTGGAGATTGTGCCAGCTTCAGTAGACGGAGGCCAACGCTGCAAGGTTCCTGAGGCATCCAGAGAAGGACCTGCTCCAGCTGGATTCCTCTTCATGTTGGTTTGGATCTACACATGCTGCTCCAGAGCTCCCAGTGATCCAGACCCCCATCTGCCCACTGCACCTGCTGACTCATCCCTAAACTGAACTGGACTGGATGTTATTTTAAAGAACGTCTGTTATATCGAACTTTCAGCGACATAACACACATGATGTTATGAAGTTCAACAACTTGCCCCGATGATGCCACCCCGGTTGCCTTAAGCCATTCCAAACTCAGTCTTTGCTGATTTTTATTTATTTTTTATTTTTAATAACTAACTTGTAGGCTCATCAAGCAGATTATTGCTTGAGGTTCTAGTTTGGAGTTACAGGGTCATTTGACCTGGATCGTATTAAAGAAATAGGTGTTGTTGGTCTTTCAGGCTGCTTCAGTCGAGGGGTCGCCACAGCAAACCATCCAGTTCGCATACAACTTTGCACAGGTTTTACACTGGATGCACTTTCTGATGCAACCCTCATTTTTTATCCTAGCCTGGGATCGGCACTGCATCCACTAGCTGGGGTTTGGGCTTTGGGTGGGAATCGAACCTGGGCCTGGACCGCAGAGCCGCCAATGTATTGAAGGAATAGTGATCGATTTTTTTTTTTTAAATAAAAATCAATGAAGACATATTTTAGTATATCAAGTGGTGTACCTTGGGAGTAACCATGTAGATTTTTTTGGTACTAGTTTGAGGTCACAGTGTTCCTGACCTTTAATGTATAAAATAAATAATTTTTATCTTCCTTTTAATAAAAAAATAATAATAATAAAAATCTGAGAAAATATATTTTGGGATATGAAGAAGTGGACCTTGTGGGGGTGACAAAAGGAGATTATTTTGGTACTAGGTTGGGGTCACTGGGTTACGTGAGCTGGAAGGTATTGAAAGAAGTACAGTAAAAATGCTCTACGAATTAATTCCTATAAACTACACATTAATTAAATTCTTAATAATAAATTAACAACAGGTGCATGTCATGGTATTTAGGAAGAAATTAAAATGAGTTTAATTGATACATAAA
>JAAGKR010006774.1:27994-40926 GCA_011419295.1 Clarias macrocephalus
GGATGACCGATAATTTTCTTTTACTAAATTCAGATAAGACAGAGATATTACTTATTGGCCCAAAAACCAGTACACAACAGCTCTCACAATTCAGCTTGTGTTTAGAAGGATGTACTGTTACCACCAGCTCGACAGTGAAAGACCTGGGTGTAATATTTGACAGTAACTTTCCTTTGAAAATCATATCTCCAACATCACAAAAACAGCATTTTTCCACCTTAGAAATATTGCCAAGCTTAGGAACATTTTATCCGTATCTGAGGCAGAAAAGCTGGTTCATGCATTCATGACCTCCAGACTGGACTACTGTAATGCATTACTGGGTGGCTGTCCTGCATCCTCAATTAACAAGCTACGGTTAGTCCAAAATGCAGCCGCCAGGGTTCTCACTAGATCCAGAAAATATGCACATATAACCCCAATATTATCATCCCTGCACTGGCTACCTGTTCAGTTTAGAATTAATTACAAAATAGCATCACTTACGTACAAGGCTCTAAACGGTTTAGCTCCCACAGATCTAACCAGTCTTCTGATACGCTACAATCCACCACGTTCCTTAAGATCAGAAAACTCCGGACTACTGGTAGTTCCCAGAATATCAAAATCCACAAAAGGAGGCGGGGCATTTTCATATTTAGCTCCAAAGCTTTGGAATAGCCTTCCTGACAGTGTTCGGGGCTCAGACACAGTTTCCCAATTTAAAAGTAGACTCAAGACGCATCTCTTTAATCTGGCATACACATAATTTATTTCTTTACCTCATACTCCAGTCCATCTATCCTGAATGGCAGCTACGCTAATTCTTTTCACCTGCTCTTTATTTTTCCACCCATCCCGAGGCATCTGGAGATTGTGCCAGCTTTAGTAGACGGAGGCCAACGCTGCGAGGTTCCTGAGGCATCCAGAGAAGGACCTGCTCCAGCTGGATTCCTCTTCATGTTGGTTTGGATCTACACACGCTGCTCCAGAGCTCCCAGTGATCCAGACCCCCATCTGCCCACTGCACCTGCTGACTCATCCCTAAACTGAACTGGACTACATGTTATTTTAAAGAACGTCTGTTATATCGAACTTTCAGATCGTATTAAAGAAATAGGTGTTGTTGGTCTTTCAGGCTGCTTTCGTCGAGGGGTCGCCACAGCAAACCATCCAGTTCGCATACAACTTTGCACAGGTTTTACACTGGATGCACTTTCTGATGCAACCCTCACTTTTTATCCTAGCCTGGGATCGGCACTGCATCCACTAGCTGGGGTTTGGGCTTTGGGTGGGAATCGAACCTGGGCCTGGACCGCAGAGCCGCCAATGTATTGAAGGAATAGTGATAGAAAAAAAATTTTTTAAATAAAAATCAATGAAGACATATTTTAGTATATCAAGTGGTGTACCTTGGGAGTAACCATGTAGATTTTTTGGTACTAGTTTGAGGTCACAGTGTTCCTGACCTTTAATGTATAAAATAAATAATTTTTATCTTCCTTTTAATAAAAAAAGTAATAATAATAAAAATCGGAGAAGATATATTTTGGGATATGAAGAAGTGGACCTTGTGGGGGTGACAAAAGGAGATTATTTTGGTACTAGGTTGGGGTCACTGGGTTACGTGAGCTGGAAGGTATTGAAAGAAGTACAGTAAAAATGCTCTACGAATTAATTCCTATAAACTACACATTAATTAAATTCTTAATAATAAATTAACAACAGGTGCATGTCATGGTATTTAGGAAGAAATTAAAATGAGTTTAATTGATACATAAAGAAATGCATTAACTTACTCTGTTACTTTGTTTACATTAATAATACAATACTTAGAGGTGTAACGTTACATGAAAGTAATCATGGATACAAAGATGTACAAAAACTACATCACTACAGTTAGTTATATTATAAGCCTGTTATTAAAAAAAACAACAACAACATTGTTATTGCCATGAAACCCAAACCAAACATGTGAGAGAACTTTTTTGCTCAGTATTTCACCTAGATCACTTTTACTCACTCACTCATCATCTATACCGATTTATCCTGCCAGAACGGTTAGTTTGGTTTTTGTATCTGCACTTTACTTGAGTGTTTTCTGTATGTGCACTTTATGTTTGTTGTCTGTATGTTTTTTACTTTTACTCACTACACTTTTTGATGAAAAACTTTTACTCCCTTCATTTGAAATTGAGAATTATTACATTTCAGATGATGATCACAAAGTGCATTGGTTTTCAAATCTAAACATACGTGTTTAACCTGTCACTCACAATGAGCTCCACCCCACATAAGAAGGACAGGAACGAAACAATTCTGCTAATCCTAGTTTACAGAAACTACTGGAAGGTCATTATAAAAGTGCATATTGGTTAGCAGACCAAAGTGATTGACAGTTACCTGGGCAACAGATCCAACTCACTTGGTCTGCATATTCTTCTGGCTCCTTTTTCAAGTGTCTTTTTGTTGAAGTGATCTAGGCAGCACGGTGGTGTAGTGGTTCGCACTGTCGCCTTGCACCTCGAGGGTCCGGGTTCGATTCCCAGCCAGGCTCGATTCCTGTCTCTGTGTGCATGGAGTTTGCATGTTCTCCCCGTGCTTGGTGGGTTTCCTCCGGGTACTCCGGTTTCCTCCCACAGTCCAAAGACAAAGGCAGGTTAGACTAGTTGGCGTTCCCAAATTGCCCGTAGTGTGTGAGTGAGTGTATGTGTGTATGTGCACCCTGTCCAGGATGTACCCTGCTTCGTGCCCTAAGCCTCCTGGGATAGGCTCCAGGTTCCCGCGACCCTGAATACAGGATAAATCGGTATAGATGATGAGTGAGTGAGTAAAAGTGATCTATGTGAAATACTGAGCAAAAAAAGTTCTCTCACATGTTTGGTTTGGGTTTCATGCCAATAACAATGTTGTTGTTTTTTTAATAACAGGCTTATAATATTTTGTCAAATTTTCTATGGATGGCATTATTTTGGCGTATTTAATATGGTTGGCATTTTGCCCTTATTGGGTTCTCTATGCTTGCAGTATGCTCTTGTTGTAAGGGACCACCCCTAGAGGGCACTGTGTGCATGATTATTTTTTGTTTGTAGTTTAGTTGGTAGACTCAGTATCCCAGAAGACACCTCGGTCAGGTGATGACGGAGCTCACCTGAACCGAGGTAGCTCATTAGAGTTTTTATAAAAAGCTGTTAGTTCTGAGAAACTGGGTCGAGCATTAATACTGTCTAGTGGTCTACTGTCTACTCTTTTGTTTGGTTTTGTTTTATTTTAGTTCGGTTATGTGTTAAGTTGGCTGTACATGCTTATTATCTGTATTATTGTGTTTGGTTAATTATACTTTTGAGTATTTCCTTTTTTTGTTCAGTGTGTCTCTAGTCCTCTTGTTTCTAGTTTTTCATGTTTTTAATTTCTCCCCTGTCTTTAGTCTCTACGTTCCCCCCTGGTCTCTAGTTTCTCCCATCAAAAAAACCTCCTTAGTTTTTGTACAGGAAAATTGAAATTGAAATTTCTCACTCAGCATTAAAACACCGTGTTTTAGACTTTCAGCAGTTTATTTTGTGTGAACCTGTAAAGAACTTTTCTTCTGGGTCATTTTCATTTTCCACACTTAAGCATGTTTTACTCACAATATCAATTCCTCCAAATAGACCCCTCTTTAAAGGACTTGAATAGTACAACTCCATGATAAACAAAGTCTTTTTTCTTCTTGCAGTTTTAATTTTTTTATGACCTGGAGAATAGCAAGCAGTTAGTTTGCTGTATTTGTTGCACTAACAACTCAACTGAGAAAAAAAAAAAAGAAAGGCAGTGTTTCTATGTTTTTGCTGTTTTATCAGCTATTGTTATATGAAATCCCAATGTGACTGGTGCTGTCAGGTGTCAGTAAATGCCTGTGCATGCAAAGAAGTAAAAAAGAAAAAGTTGCATGAATTCCATTCTACCTGTTCTCATTCAAGTCTCATGACTGCATATCGGATGTGGATCTGTGCTAGGACCACATACAAAAGCGACTCATTCTAACCTGAAAAACGTTACATATGTCCATTCAGAAATCCCTAAAAATAAAATCAGCCCCTGAGTAACTGATCATCAACAGATGTGCAGACCTTATGTTATGGCAGTTGAAACATTCAGGTAAGTGTCAACACAATACCAAGAGAGAAAGACATAAGCAATGGTCCTAGAGACGCAGTTGTTGCTGTACATCAGTCTGGAAAGTCTTATAAAACTATTAAAAACAATTTAGAGTTTAACATTTAAGCATTCAAGACAGTTGCCAATTTTCCCAGGAGTGAACGTTCCAGAACATTCTCCCCAAGATCAGATGTTGAGAAAAATACAAGAAAAAATTAAAATATCTCAGATAGTGATGGGAAGTTTGAATAATTTTAGCGGTACTTTGAATCTTGTTTATGAAAATGAACAAAAAAAATTTTTTTTTTTAGTCATTTAGTTCATTTCCTTCTTTTGACCAGAAATAAAAAAAATTATTCAATAAACAGACCCCCAACACGTCTACATACACAAATTCTGGCTATAGTTCCAGAAATGAAAATATTCCAATGCAACTAAGGACACGTTATAAACAGAATGAGCAGCTCACCATCATATCTTCTAGTCCGAGTCGTTAGTTCTTTTGAATCTATTGCACTTCATAGGAGTCTATGGGAGTCAAAAGAATGAACAACTCGGGACTTGGAAGACTCATTGAGGAGAACCGTTCAATTCCGTGTCCTGTGTACTGCACTTCAGAGCATCTATGGGAGTCACGTGACAAAAGAACGAACGAAAGAACGGACTTGGAAGATTCGTTGAGAAACGTTCAATTCTGTTTCCTGTACATAACCTACGGAGGGTTTGTGATGATTTGCGCAGAAAATGAACGAATCACTCTCCGAGACTCCTCGTTCTTCTGAGTCACGTTAAAGATTTTTTCAAAAAGAATGAATCGTTCATGAACGACCCATCACTAATGTCAGACCCTGCAGGCTCACTGAGCAGGGTAAATGTTAAAGTCCATGACAGCACAATTAGAAGAAGACTAAACAACTGTGTAAGAGGGAGGGCATTAACTTTTACACTTGACTGTAAAGTTGCTAACGATTCTGCTTGCCATTCATTTAATTAATGTCATAATCAACAAATCATGGCATCAATTAACAATTTATGTTTAGTACCTTTAACCCTTTATCTAAAAACGTATGCAGCGTTCACTCCTGTCTGTGCAACCATGTCTAAACCAATACAGTGTGTTAAAAATTGTAAAATAATTTGCATGAAAGATTTTATCTCATGTACTGTAATGCCTACATGGTTTCATGTAAAGCATCTGAACACAGCCAATTAACTGTACTTTCATTTATTGATTTTTATTTTATACTTTTGTTCTGGTAAATAATGATGAACATTATAGATTTCTATGGAAAACAAATATCTACTTATCGACTTACACATTCATGTTATCAACAGCAACAAATTCATTTGTGTTTCAAATACTTTAAAATACTGTTCATGAGTAACTCAGTCAGATAGATATCTAAAAAAAAATGTGTGGAGTGCGTAAACATTTTAGATCACTTGAATGTACTTGATTTTGCAAAGTTGAAGTGGCACTTCTACTGTAGTGTAATATATTTTCAGGCAAGTACACCCACTCACAGAAGTCAGTACACCCCTCTAATTTCAGCAGACATTTTAGTATATCTTCCCAACAGGACAATACTATAGAAATGAAACTTGAACATATTTTAGAGCAGTCAATGTGCAACTTGTGTAATCATACAGATTTATTTCTTCTTCTTTGTCTTTCAGCTGTTCCCTTTCAGGTTTCAGGGGTCGCCACAGCGAATCATCTGCCTCCATCTAAGCCTATCCCTTGTATCCTGTTCTGTCACTCCAACTAACTTCATGTCCTCTCTCACTACATCCATAAATCTCCTCTTTGGTCTTCCTCTAGACCTCCTGCCTGGCAGTTCTAACCTCGGCATCCTTCTACCGATATATTCCCCATCTCTCCTCTGAACATGTCCAAACCACCTCAATCTGGCGTCTCTGACTTTATCTTCAAAACATCTAACATGGGTTGTCCCTCTGATGAACTTATTCTCAATCCTATCCATCCTTGTCACGCCCAAAGAGAACCTCAACATCTTCATCTCTGCTACCTCCAGCTCTGCCTCCTGTCTTTTCTTCAGTGCCGCTGTCTCTAAGCCGTAGAGCATCGCTGGTCTCACCACTGTCTTGTACACCTTTCCTTTCATTCTCCTTTCCTGATTCTCTTTTATCGCACAGCACACCTGACACTTTTCTCCACCCATTCCAACCTGCCTGTACCCGCCTCTTCACCTCCTTTCCACAATCACCATTACTCTGGACCGTTGACCCTAAGTACTGAAAGTCCTGCACCTTCTTTACCTCTGCTCCCTGTAGTCTCACCGTTCCACTTGGGTCCCTCTCATTTACACACATGTATTTCGTCTTGCTGCAGCTAACCTTCATTCCTCTGCTTTCCAGAACATACCTCCACCTCTCCAAATTTTCCTCCACCTGTTCCCTGCTCTCGCTACAAAGCATAATGGCATCTGCAAACATCGTAGTCCATGGAGACTCCTGTCTAACCTCATCTGTCATCCTGTCCATCATCAGAGCAAACAAAAAGGGACTTAGAGCCGATCCTTGATGCAGACACACCTCCACCTTGAACTCTTCTGTCACACCTACAGCACATCTCACCACTGTCTTACAGCTCTCATACATGTCCTGCACCACTCTAACATACTTCTCTGCCACTCCAGACTTCCTCATACAACGCAACAACTCCTCTCTCGGCACCCTGTCGCATGCTTTCTCTAAATCCACAAACACACAATGCAACTCTCTACTACCTTCCGTGATATCATTATGGAGGAGAGGAAGAAGCGCTCAGCAACAACATGTGCAGCTCTGGTGAATTCCAGGTCCAGGAGGTTTAAGGCCGTGTTAAATAATAATAATCCTCACATAAAATATTGACACTTTGGACACAGTTTTGACATGTTAACTTAGGGTGTACGCATTTTTGTTGCCAGCTACATGTTGCATGTTGAGTTATTTTCAGAGGACAGTAAATCTATACTGTTATACAAGCTGCACACTGACTACCTTAAAGTTTATCCAAGTTGTATTTCTACAGTATTGTACTTTGAGAGCATATAATAAAGTGGTTGCTGAAATTTGAGGGGTGTACTTACTTCTGCGGGGTGTACTTACTTTTGTGAGATACTGTTTTTTGTGAACTGCTTTTTGTACTTTGAGTATTTCTGCCACTTTTGTCCACTACATGTGTGTGTACTATGACCTACAAACATAATGCAGATGCTGCAGTTTTTATCGTGTTGTCTCACACAGTCGAAGTGGTTTTACACCTTCAGCAGCCTCGTCCCTGTCAACCGCTGGTGAACTTCTTCTGCATTTTTAGAACTTTAGCTGCTGTTGTTCGTGTGCATATTTTACTTAGAATCTTTTTTTTTAATTAGTCCTCTCTTACAAGACCACTCCTCAAAAAACATAACGCAAGGGAAGTCCGCTTTTTTCAGTTTTCTTTTTTTTTTGTGAAAGAAAATGTGATCAGAGAGAAACTGAAACGCCTGGTTTTAGACCACAATAATTCATTAGTATGGTGTCGGGCCTCCTTTTGCGACCAATACAACATCAATTCATCTTGGAAATGATAGAAACAAGTCCTGCACAGCGGCCAGAGGGATTTTGAGCAATTCTTCTTGCAGAATAGTGTCCAGGTCACTACGTGATGATGGTGGAGGAAAAACGTTTTCTGACTCGCTCCTCCAAAACAACCCAAAGTGACTCTAATATTTAGATCTGGTGACTGTGCAGGCCCTGGGAGATGTTCAACTTCACTCTCATGTTCATCAAACCACTCTTGCTGTGTGTATTGGTGCATTATCACCCTGATACACGGCACAGCCATGCTTCACTCTGGGCATGTAACAGTCTGGGTGGTACAGTCGCTTCTTTGGGGCGTCTCCACGCCGTAACTCACCCGGATGTTGGAAGGACAGTGAATGTGGACTCATCAGAGAACAATACATGTTTCACATTGTCCACATCCCAAGATTTTCACTGCTGGCACCATTGAAACCGACGTTCGGCATTGGCACAAGTGACCAAAGGTTTGTCTATAGAAGCCCGGCCATGTACATTGACCCTGTGGAGCTGCTGATGAACAGTTTTGGTGGGAACAGGAGAGTTGAGGTGCACATTTAATTCTGCAGTGAGTTGGGCAGCTGTGGTTTTATGTTTTTTGGATACAATCCCAGTTAGCACCTGGACATCCCTTTCAGACGGCTTCCTCTCGCGTCCACAGTTACTCCTGTTAGATGTGGTTCGTCCTTCTTGGTCGTATGCTGACGTTACCCTGGATCCCGCGGCTCTTGATACATCACAAAGACTTGCTGTCTTGGTCACAGATGCGCCTTTGAGACGAGCACCAACAATTTGTCCTCTTTTAACGCTGATATGTCACATATAATGTTGTGTGCATTGCAATATTTTAAGCAAAACTGCGCTATTACTCTGCTAATTAAATTTTCACACTTTTATCTTATTGGTGGAACGTGCAATCAATGAAGATTGTCCAGACTGGTCAAATTCAGCAATGAAACCTCCAACACTAAATAGGCCAGTGTTTCAGTCTCATTGTCCAACCATTCATGCTGTTACTGTATCTTTGCCAGACCTTCACGCAAGTTAGGTTTGTTCATCACCATTTACAGCCAGGTCTTCTCTTACTCTCATCTATCCCTGCTTACTGCCTCCATGTAACACCTGAGCATATATTTATATAACATGTAGTTACCAAAGCTTTCCAGTAGAGGGTGGTTTTGAGTAGATAATGTATGTTACAGGGCAAATTGCTTTTTGCCTCTTTGATTACACACATGAGAAGTTTGTATCCCCAAATATCCCCTTTCAGTGTTATCACAATATCACTACTAATAAAAATAGACCCAGAAAGCTTAACACAGACCAGACAGATTTAAGCAAACACAGTAAATGAAACAGCAATGTTAACACACTCAGATGAAGTCTAAACTAAAACTGATTTTATAGACAAACTGACCAGATCAGACAAGTTCACAAGCAGAAGTTTATTCACATACAGTAATTTCAATTACAGTGAAAGAAACCCCAGCCATGGGATGCAGTGTTGGTCCCAACCCTGGATAAAATGGGAAGCATCCAGCATTAAACCTGTGCCAACTGGGTGTGCAGATCAGATCCACTGTAGTGACCCTTCGATGGAAGCAGCCATAAGACAACCAACAACAACAACAACAACAAGAACAGTTAAAAGAACAAAGACACCAGACAACAAGATATCAGAAAGGAAATGCTTTTTTTTTTTATTAAAGAAACAAAATATATATATATATATATTATCTGATTGAAGAAAGAAAAAAACATGAATTAGGTTTATGAATCTAAAAGAAAAAAATTGCAATGCTAACAAAGATAGTTTAATGAAGATGACAGGTATTGATGTTGAAGTCCATAAAGATGATTAATTGTAAAGCTTTTTTGTAGAATTATTTAAAATATGTATATCCAAAGCCAGTGATGTATTTGGCGCATATGTATTGCACCATACTGTATGTTTTTCAGATTAACAGAGAAAACTCAAACCACATGTAGGATTATTATAGAATACAAATGTGCATTTTCTTCACTCATAACACTAATCTCAGTCAAACAGATGAAACTCTTTTGATTTCAGGAACTAAAATCTAAATGAAATAAAAAAGTAAAAAATGTCACTAAGAAGTTGGTGAATAAACATCATAGAAATAAAAGTCTATAAAAACATTTGAATCGTCTTTCTACTTTCCACTCAACTGCCCCAGAGAGTCATTAATCAGTAGATTGTGTATAAAAGAAATGGCTTTTTTCTACTGTTTTTTTTTCTTTCGAGAGAGAGAGAGAGAGAGAGAGAGAGAGAGAGAGAGAGAGGGAGAGAGAGATGCTTATGTTTAAATTCTTTCCAGGTCTGGAGAGAGCGAGAGACAGAGAGAGAGAGAGAGAGAGAGAGAGAGAGGGAGAGAGAGAGGGAGAGAGAGATTGCATTCCACTGCCTTTTGAATATCAGCCCTAAAGAAATGCAATAGATCTTTGTCCCTCGTAATGCACAGGTTCACCTCCCTCACATTTTATTATAATGTACAGAGTGTTCTTACGACCATCATATGAACAGGGGTCAAGTTCTTCCTTTATGCAGGTGACCACGTTGAAACGCTTGTTGCTTTCGTAAATATTCTCACGCACATGATGGCCAGCTTCCTTACACACAGCCTTGACCTGCACATCTGTGGCCACTATGAAGCTGTTCATAGTTTTGCAGGCAGCACCGGTATTGATTTTTCGCGTTTGGATTATGTTGTTACAGTTATTCTCAGTCATGTCCGGGTAAATATGCTTATGTTTAAATGCTTTCCAGGTCTGGGCTTCAGCAGGCAGAGCGGCGCTCAACACCAACAGAAAAGCCAGGCTGAATAAACGGGACTCCATGTTGTCTGTGAAGAGAGCGACAGACAAATTACACACACAAAGATGATTGTACAATGGACTTTCAGGATTTTGAGTAAGAGTAGGAGTAACTGTCTTTGTTGTGTCCTTTCAGATCAGAAGATTAACAAATATAATGTGCCTTATATAGCAAAAAAATAAATAAATAAATAAAATATATTAAAAAAAAAGAGAAAAAATTGAATTTTTCATGTCTTTACAGAACACGCTCATTCAAAATGGTAATGGAAAAAGTAAGTGAACCCTGGAATTAATAACTGTTTGACCGCGCGCCCCCTTGGCAGCAATAACCTCAACCTTGTGCCTCCTGAACGGTGGATCAGACCTGCACATCACTCAGGAGGAATTTTAGTCCATTCTTTCTGGCAGAACTGCTTTAACTCAGTCATATTCTTATGTGTCTGACTCTCTTTAAGTAATTCCATACCATCTCTATTGGGTTGTGGTCTGGGCTCTGACTTGGCCACTCCAAAAGGCGGATTTTGTATTTATGACGCCATTCTGTTGTGGACAACTTCTACAGAGTTTCAGCTGATGTACAGACATTCCCTCATTATTTTAAAGAATTTTTCTATCCACTTTTGAATTCATCTTCCATCATACTGTACATCCTCTGAATGCTCAATTTTGGTGATGCATGGCTCACATTAGCATATCTTCTTGTGCAGAGCAAACGCAAAATTTGAGTGTTTATTTTAACACCAGACTCCAATTAGTCATTAACTCAAGGATTACTTTTTCCACTATGGTTTTTATGGTTGTTCTCAATAAAGACATGGCAGATCAGATTTTTGTGTTATTATTTTAGGCACATTATTACTTACCAAGACTCTTGACTTAGATAAAGATCAGATCAAATTTTATGACACACACACACACACACACAGGTTCACACACTTTTTATTGACACTGTGTGTATTTTAAGTAGAAAACTACAAATACGTTTCAAATAAACAGATTTTTATTCATAGCATAGAGCAAGTCTAGTAGCGATTGATAGAGACAACATTTGACATTAAATAAATGAACGCCGCGGTTAGCATTATGGTTCATTATGAGCTTGCTTCTACTTTGCTACTTGAACCTTCTGCATTTTATCCAGCAATTGAATTTCTTCTAAATGTAGCATGGCTAATCATAAAATTAATAAAATACAATATTCTGTCTAATACTTTTCTTACAAATCTGAGGTTTATGGCAGCGTTTGGATTTTCAAACCAATAACTTTATGTACTATTTATTCATCTTTCTCCATTTCTTGTAAGTTAAAGCTTAAAAATGAATCGTTTCCTCCTAATGAATGTCTGTGTCGAGTAGCCAAAGATAATTAACCTTACCAGCAGTAGAGGATGGAATATTTTCAGTCAAGAAGATAAGAAGATGCTTGTTCACAATCAGAGCGTCAGAGAATAACTGAAAGGCTACTCAAGTAATATGTGGTTATATACATTTTCCCATGACTATTAAGTCTAATGCATACGCTGCAGCTTTGCCTTTGTTCACTCAGATCTAAACCACGATGTGGTTTCACACCTTCAGCACCTTTGTTTCCATCAGCTGCTGGAGACCTTCTGCATATTTCTAGTTCGTTAGCTGGAAAGGTGGTGTTTTTTTTTTTTTTTTACTCAGACTCTGAATTACTTCAAATAGTCCCATCGTAAAAGAACTTGAATAGTATGACTTTAGAAAAAAATTTATAAATAACAGGCCAAGATGAAATCCATTTTTTTTATGTAAAAGTAATTCCTGTTTTTTGAAAATCTAACAATAAAATATTTTTTTTCTATCTATATATCTAACTATGTGTAAGCTATTATAATATTGTAAGGCATTTGTAACGCCGCGGGTCGCGCGAGGGGCAGAACCGTGCTTAAACTGTTCAGAACGGGCAGGTGCGCAAGCTGTCACCACGCGGAGTTCTGAACAGGCAAAAGCACGGCCATTTATACAGACGGTTGCTAGGCAACGCCGCCGTCAGGCAATCAGCCTGAATGAGCCACACCTGACAGCGTGTTTATTTAAGGGTCCTGATACCGGCGCACTTCGTGCGATCATTTAGGTAGCACCGGTAAGATATCAGGGCCAAAGAAAAAGACAAGAAAGAAAAGATAGAAATAAAATAAAATAAAAGGCAGACAGACAGGTAGCTGTTTAGGGACAGAGGCAAAGCCCCAGCCTCTGTCTGTTTAAGACGCCGGCGAGAGAGATAGAGAGAGTGCGAGAGAGAGAGAGAGTGCGAGAGAGAGAGAGAGAGCGAGAGAGAGAGAGAACGAGAGAGAGAGCGAGAGAGAGTGCGAGAGAGAGAGAGAGCGAGAGAGAGTGCGAGAGAGAGCGAGAGAGAGTGCGAGAGAGAGCGAGAGAGAGTGCGAGAG
>JAAGKR010006775.1:6672-16672 GCA_011419295.1 Clarias macrocephalus
GGGGAGCGTATATATTTGTTATATGTAAGTTGCGACTCAGGTGCTTGTTCAGTCCCGTGTTATTTCAAGACTGGACTCCTGGTCCACCTCTGTCCACCATTCGTCCTCTCCAGCCGATCCAGAATGCAGCTGCACGTCTCGTCTTCAACCCTCCCAAGTTCTCCCACTCCACCCCACTCCTCCGCTCCCTGCACGCGCTTCCTGTAGCCGCTGCATCAAATTCAGAACCCCATAAAGCTAAAAACGGCCCAGCGCATCCACTTACCCCTCAGCTCTAATCACAGCACGCGCCGCATCACGTTCCCTCTGATCCTCCAGACACCGCTCGGCCGTTCCCATCATCATCTCTCAGGGATCGAGGAAGACGTGCATCCGGATTGTTTTTCTGTTCTGGCACCGAGGTGGTGGGATGAACTTCCTCTGGATGTCCGTACAGCTGAGTCTCCGGCAATCTTTAAACGATGACTAAAGACATATCTGTTTCTTCAGTACTTGAGGCCCCCCAAATGCCTAAATATAAATGTAAATATAAATGATAGTCCAGTAATTATTTACAGTATTCATAAAACACATGACAATTTTTTATCCCTTTAATATTACCCATAATGCACCTGCCTTTATTTGTTAGCAGTCTCGTAGGCATTAGTGTAGTGTGTAGCAGGTATGCACAGACCCGTGTGTGTGTGTGTGTGTGTGTGTGTGTGTGTGTGTGTCTGTGTTAAGACTCATCAAGGTGCTCTTCCCTCCCTGACGCTCCCTGTCGTCTAATTCTGACCACGCCCGTGTCCGTCCTCTTAGTACTGACCTGAATATAAACTCATTTGTCTGTCGTTTTTCACGTCTCGACCCAACAGTCCTTGAGCGGTGTGCGCTGTAAATACAGGCTGTCAGCCCAATGTCTTTTCCCCTCGTGTCTCGGCGCTGCACTCTCGCCTGGGCGCCGGACGTTACGCTCAGCTGCAGGATGGAGAGGACGAATGAATGATTGTGATTAGCTGACAGTCAGGAGGAAATCAGAGGATGTGCGATTTGGAAGTTCCCGTAAGCGGTGCAGGTCGTTTTATCACCTCATACATGCACACACACACACACACACACACACACACACACACACACACACACACACACACATCTTCACAGTGGATTTACTCCACTCAGGGTGATGAATAGGTTTTTATAATGAAACACATGTTAAGACACCATAATCTAATCTGCTATTTGTCAAGCTGCAGTAGGTTAACTTGGGTACGTGTGTGTGTGTGTGTGTGTATGTGTGCTTGTGCCTGTATGTCTCCAAGAACACAATAGAAAACAATGTAAAAATAAGACATGTCAGTGTTTAATAAAAAAAAAAAAAATTGTTTTAACAAATTGCTTTAGTATTGTTTTTATTGCCTGGTTTATTTGAGACTTTTATATATAATAATATGAAGTTGGTTTACATTAATATAGTGGGTAGATAAAAATTACTTTTTCAAAATATAATATTTATCATGTTTAGTATTATATTACATTATATTATATCATACAACTGTTATATCCGACCGAGTAACCTGATTGGACGAGAGCGATCTGAGGATAACAGACAGTAACAGCACTGTGGGGTGTAACTGTGTGTGTGACTGGCCGTGTCCCGGGTGTGGTCCAGTGGTTAATGACGCTGACTGTGAGCCTCAGCGTGGGTGAGAGTCGGTCTGTACGGTCCGCAGTACTGAGGAGAGAGCAGCTGCCTGACCACACCCACATTCACACCCAGTCACAGAAGCACTTTCAGCAGCAACACACATCTGATAACGTTATGTCGACTTAAACTACACGTCTGAATCGCCTCTGAACCGTCCGCGTCGTTCTGTTCACGGCTAACGCTTAGCTACAAAGCTAACTAGCTTCTAACACGAGGCTGAATCCCAAACCCCTCTCTAACCCCTGATCAAGGGCACTACTCGGAGTGTGAGGGACAAGGGAGTGTACACCCTACATAGTGCACTAACTTTCCATTTAACACTATTTGGGATTCGACCCCAGAACCCAGAACTTAATGGAGCTGATTTTCTAAAGTGTAATAAGTGGAGATATAAAGTAAATCTGGTGAGTTTCTCAGGACCGTCCACCACCTCCATGGTTTATTCCCCTCACCTTTTGGATAACACTGCTTTCACCTCCTGTTAATTACTCTAATTGGGGCAGTTAGTTACTTCCGCCAGGCCGGAAGGTTATGTGTGGGCGGAGCAAAATAACTAGTTAAATAAAGAAACAAATCATAATCTGTTGATAATAAATGGTGTATGTAGAAGCATGATCTGATTTTGTTTTTGAATCGTTATTATTGTTTGTTTAGTTTTATCTGAACCCAAAGGTGTCGCTCTGATTCACGTCCTGGACGACCCTGAAAAACCAATTCTCTGGCTGTAGGTGTGCGTTAACCTGCGATTACACGCTGCACCTATAAGCGCTGGATTGTTTGTGTGTGTGTGTGTGTGTGTGTGTGTAGGTGTGTGTGTGTGTGTGTGTGTGTGTGTGTGTGTGTGAGAGCATATTGCTTCAGGGGAGATTACACCACCGTGCAGCAGCGTGTTTCCTGAGTGCTGTGTGTGTTTTACACCATGGTGTGTTACACGACAGCCGTAATGTCGAGGACAAAACTGCTCCTGTGTGCTCCGGTCGCCTCTGTTTACTTCAGCGACATTGATTTCTCTATAAACCTTATCCTGCCTGTGTGTGCTTGTGTACGTGTGTGTGTGGGTGGGTGTGTGTACTGTATGTGCATCTGTGTGCACCTAGAGTCATCTGGCCCTTTATATATGTGTATGTGCTTTATGTATATATATAATGTGTGTGTGTGTGTGTGTGTGTGTGTGTGTGTGTGTGTGTGTGTGTGTGTGTGTGTGTGCGTGTCTTCATGCATGTATGATATCCAATATTTTCAGTTTTATTATACGAGCCCATTGCAATAATCATCAAAACAATGGTGCAAAAATATTGGCACCCTTTCAGCTATAAACCGGCAGGACTCTAGGGAAGCCTGAGCCTCCATCTGTGGTGGTTTTATTAATATCCAAACCAAGCATTAGAGTCAGAACCCAGGACTCCAAAATGATGTGTGCAGAGATCAGGAATGTGTGGGAAGGGCAAAAATGCGGTGTAGGTAGCTATGTTTCTACAAACTATCCAAGTACAGTTTGATGATGAACAACGCCTTTTCCAGCATGATGGAGCTCCTCGCCATGACGCAAAAGTCTTAACTAAGAGGCTCGGGGAAGAAAACATGGAAATTTGGGATCCATGGCCAGGACAACTCCCCAGACCTTAATTACAATGAGAATTTGTGGTCGAGCCTCAAGAAACGGGAGGACAAACAAAAACCCAGAAAAACTCCAAGCATTGATTATGTAAGAATGGGCTGCGCCATCAGTCAGGGTGTGACTGTTGAAGTCAAGAAGTTGATTGACAGCATCGCCGGGGTGAACTGCAGAAGTCTTGAGAAAGAAGGTTCAAATAAAGGGACAAATACTGACTCTTTGCACAAACTTAATTTAATTGTCAATAAAAGCCTTTGACTCTTATTGACAAATAATTAAATGACTTTAATTATATTTAAAAAATCTAAAAACACTGAACCAGCAGACTTTGTGAAAATTAATATCCGTGTCAAAACATTTCCAAAAATTTTTTAACATCAAAAATCTCCATGATACAATAAACCTCTTTGAAGGGGGGTACCAATACTTTTTAGCTAAATGCGTTAGATTTTCTGTACACTAACTGGTGTGTTTTTTTTTTCCTGTTACAGTTCAACAGATGAACATCTTCACTGGGACACTGAAGGTAAATCTGTGCATCACTTTTTATTTATTTATTTTTACTCAAGATGTTAAAGAATCTGTTTATTCCAGGACCACGTTAACGCTCAATCAGCGACGGCGGCTTTAATACGTCTAAATGATTTCTAACGAGATGGGTATTACGTCTCCTCGGTGGCCGCGCGTCAGTCTGGCGGCGTGTGTGAGCCGAGCGGGTCTCGGGCGCTGCGTGCGATTGATACGGTGACATTTCAGACGTCTGACAGGTGAACATTAACTCGTTGAAACGCAAGGCAGTAAAATTTCTCACCGCATGAAGCTTTCAAATGACTTTCAGCTGGAGTTAACGTTAGGAAACGTTCCTACGGGCGCGATTAAGAACAATTAAGAAGAATTATACCTGTTCGTGGTATATATATATATATATATATACGTCAAGACGTCTAGACTTTTACATAAAAGAGCTTTGAGCTTAGTTGGAAAAGAGAGAACAGACGCGATCACGAGCGCCGTCTTTCAATGGCTCCTGTTTCATCAGCGATCGCTTTTCATTTCTCCGGGTTTCAACCCCTTGATCGGTGCTGGGAGTTTCTCCAGCGTTCAGGGTTTGAGAATTAATCTTCTTTTGTGGAAAATAAATTTAATGCAAACATATCAATATTAAGAGCTTCATCAGGAGCTTTATAGTCTTATGCTTTTTATTTTCTCTTTAAAAAAACTTTTTAAGTCACTTTTTCTTGCTTTGGTCTGAAAAATCACGACCTTCAGATTTGTCTTTTTTTATGATGTCGCAGACAGTGTTGCTAAATTAATTGATTAAATATTAATTAACAATATTAATATTTTTATAATATACAGTTCTGTGCAAAAGTTTTAGGCGCCATATAATCTGTAGTACAAATTTTGCTATATAAGATACACTAAAATTAATGAATAAATAACATTACAGAAGAATATTCGCATGCCTGTAAAGAAAGCGACATATTACATGACAGACCAGTTTTCAGATGAAAAAAAAAATCAATAATGTCGACTCCTGGGTTTTGCATGTAAATAGAAAGGAGCGAGTGTGGCAAAGTTATATTCTCCAGCAGGCTCAGTAAAACAGCTGTTTTGTTTAGAATACTGCACACATCTGTATCGCTTATGTTCAAGCAAAGAGTTTCCACATCAAATATTGACTGTTTATTGTTTGTTATTACTTAGTGCTTTTTATAGAAATTTCTTTTAATGTAGAAATGTTTTTAAAAACATCATTGCATACAGTCTGCTTTTGTTTGGATGTTTCCAAGAGTTTTGCACAGTACTGTGAATAAAACAGCTGTTGGGTTTTACTGTGCATGCTGGAGAATATGAGTTCTTTTGGTAACTTCGTCACACTCGCTCCTTTTTATTTTCATGTAAAACCCAGGAGTTGACATTATTGATTTATTTATTTATTTTTCCATCTGAGAAGCGGGGAAGGGGGGGATGGGGCAAGAGAGTGTGTGTGCGTGTGTCAGTGTGTGTGTGTGTTGGTGTCAAATTACGCGCAGGCACACACATAGGAGACACATAACTGAAACAGAGAGGGAGACGTTGATTATACCAGTTAGAGACGAGCACTAAGACCCAGTAGTGGAGATGATTACCCACAATTCCACAGTGCAAGAGAGAGAAAAATCATTGGCTCAGTTGTGATCACGTGACGCTCGGTGTCAAAACAAGAGCGCATGCATGATACATGAAACCAAGACTTGCTCGTTTTTCAAGTCAAATTAAAAAAAAATCTTTACTTGTCTTGCGGAACGCTCGTAAACCAAGGCAATCCGAGGTTCCACTGTAGTAATATATATTTTAAAATATTCGAAATAACTAAATAGAAATGTAAAAAGAAAAAAAGATGGGACACGCTCCTCTGTCTCAGGGCGGAGCTCTGGATCGCAATATTAGAATTTACATCTCGCCTGAAACAGGAGAGTGGGATAGTCAGTTAGTTAGTTAGTTAGTTAGTTAGTTAGTTAGTAGATTAAATAGTTATTAGTTAGTCAGTTTTGTCAGAAAATTCTATACCTCGGGTGTTTTGACCTAAAGCTATGTTACTATTTAACAGTTATAGTTTGTTAATTTGGCCGGGTTTAAGCACGCTGTCAGGCTAATATTGCCAACTGTTGCAATGGATCCACTGTGTGTGACCATGAAAGCCATATTTCACCATTATATCCTCAATTCCACCTGTTTACTGATAGAACATTTAAAACAAAACAGATCTAGAAGTTAAATATACTGTACATATATACAGCTATAAAGAAACAAATGTTGGCCCGCAGTACTGTGAATGGCAAAAAGGAGTGAACACGTGTCTGAGACTGCTGATGTAAATTTGTTCAAATTTACATTTCGTCACGCGTGTCGTTGTAGAAATAGCGTTCATATATACTGGATGGTATTTTTAGACGAACTGCTGAGGTCGATTACAGAATGATTGAATAATAATGATAAGAATAATCATAATAAATTAGTCAAAGCAGGACATTTTATTAAGCTCTTATTATGTTTTAGTTTCCATATTGCCCATGAGAAGTGCTATAGGTCGGGTTGGTTATGCCGTGTGTTCAAGTCAAACCGGGACTTTTGATTGTCACAGTTCTGAGAGTAAAACCTTACTTTATTACTCTATGTAACCCCCTGATACAGTAATGCACTTATCCCAGCGTTTCACTAGTTTCACAATAACTCCTTTAATGGCCCACTGCTTTAATGAGGAAAAAATCGCTGGCTCTGGTTCGATCACCGAAGTGTTCTGTCTTGGACATAACCCGGGAGTTCTCGCCACATGCTCCGGTACGCTCCTGCGTTTTGTTATTCTGCACAATCAAAAGTCCCGGTTTGACGTGAACACCCCTTTTAACATTGAAAAGAGTTTTCTGTGCAGCTGCATATTTCTGCTAATTATCAGGGAGATATTAGAAGTGTTATTTCAGGTAATCCAGCGCTGTGTGTAGACACGAGTCTCACCCGGACGGGGCAACGAGTTTTATGGTTATATTAAAAGATGTTATTATTATTCCACAAAAGAGCGATTAGAAATAATTCTCTATCATCACTAAGCCACAGTTTTTCCTATCAACCGCAGACAATCAGAGATTACCTCGATGGATTTTCATAGTGAAATCAAAACTTGACGAGAACATAGAGGTTTTAAAACCTCTTTAAAGGGGCCTCGACACAAAGCCTGACGAATTGACAGTTAAAGATGGTTTATATTCGAGTTACATTTGGAAGTGTAAAGTCTACATCCATAGCTTACATAATTTCCCATTCAGTCTGAACACACACACACACACACACAGACACATGCAAACACACACACACACACACACACACACACACACACACACACACACACACACACACACATGCTGGTGATCATGTGATCAGGGTGGTGTTCAGGCTCGGGTCGACTCACACAAATCTCATGTAAATCTCATGTAAATCTCGTGTAGATTCGTCGGCTTTCAACTGACAGAAGTCGAGTAAAGACGCTGCAGTTCCACACACACTGAAGCGTTTTGCTCCGACTGTTCTGCCTCACGCCTGAGCTTTTAAGATTCTGGTGAGCTCGCGGTTCTCATACCGTCGCCTCTCTCTCTCTCTCTCTCTCTCTCTCTTTTCTGCTGTGCAGATGGACAGAAAGACATCGAGGATGAGCTGAACACCGGCCTGGAGCTCGTGGACTCGTGCATCAGATCCCTGCAGGAGTCCGGAATTCTCGACCATCAGGAATACAGCACAAGCGAACGTGAGTAACTCAGATGCTCCGATCCTGTGAAAACTAAATATCACACGCTAAAGACAAAGGGTTCCTGTACCGGCATCCTGAAAACCTCGAATCCTTCAATGCAAAAATTCCACTTTCTATCTGGAAACCGTTATTACAGGGTGTCCCAGAATCTCCAGACGTTACAACAGGAACAGTTTTGGACAAAAATATAAAGAAGCTTCTGAGGTCAGATATGAAAGCTCTGATGAATGGCTGCCAGTTACATCGCAAACCTTTACCTCTGATGTACAGATGAGTTTGAGCTAATTCACCAGCTAAACCACGTGTTATAAAGTGAGCAGGGTTACTGCGGGTTACTTTGGAAACGGCCAAAACACAGTCCTGGTGCTGACTTTATTAGTATTTATACATATAATACACAAACTGTGTGTGTCAGGGAAGCTACAACTGAAGTTTATGCAGCATGGAAGTGACCAATCTCGTCTCCCTAAAAATTTCAACTTGGTAACTTGAGTCGTTTTGGAGAGATGATTTTATTTGAGCCATTTTTCAGCGTTATACCGTCTCACTTTAAACAATCATCATTTAGAATGGCAATTATTCATATTTTTCTATGAGCATTAATAATAAAATTGGTGTACACTTTTAGAAGCATTTTCTTTTGTTTTTTGGTAAAAAGCTTAAAAAGCCAAAAATCTGTAGTGTCCGTAACCCTGTCAAATTCATGTTGCGATATCTTAACAATTTTGCATTTTAGAATAATTCACATTCTCAGGGGCCGCACCGTGGTGTAGTGATCAGCACTGTCACCTTGCACCGCCCGGGTCCGGGTTCGATTCCCGTCTCTGTGTGCATGGAGTTTGCATGTTCTCCCCGTGCTTGGTGGGTTTCCTCCAAGTACTCCGGTTTCCTCCCACGGTCCAAAGACATGTAGGTCAGGTTAATTGGCGTTCCCAAATTGTCCGTAGTGTGTGAATGAGTGTGTGAGTGTGTGTATGTGTGTGTGCACTGCGATGGATTGGCACCCTGTCCAGGGTCAAAGTGTGTACCCTGCCATGTGCCCTAAGTCTCCTGGGATAGACTCAGACCCCCGTGACCCTGAATGCAGGATAAAGCGCTATAGATGATGATGATGATGACACTTTTTCAGGTTTATGTCGTTTCATGTGAAATCTAAATTGGCCGAGTTTCATCTGAATGACAGAATTATTGAAAGATTTGAATTTTAAACAGTTACAGACACTAAAACATAAAAGGGCATGACATTGTATTGAGCAAATGTGTTTCTTTTTATCTGATAAAAATATAAATGTGTATTCATATTTACCAAGCATGGATCGGGAAATAAGAAGCATCAAGGATTATGGAAAATGGTGTTGTGTGATCCTGTCTGATAATTCACTTTTACACTTACAGTAGGTGAGACACTTTTAGCACTGATACCATGTTTTGACTGAAATGGAACAAATATCTAATCAGCCAATCCAGTAACTCTGAGCGTTGGGCTGGTCTGAATATTTCTGAAACTTAAGACTTACTGGGATTTTAACTCAACCTGGTGCCGTCAGGTCACATGGGCTCACCAAAATGAAACAACAGAAGATTGGAAAAACGTCACCTGGTCTGATGAGTCGCGATTTCTGCAGTCAGGATTTGACATGAAAGTATGGAACCATCCTGCCTCGTATCAGCGGTTCAGGCTGCTGGTGGTGGTGTGATGGTGTGGGGGGGGATTTTCTTGTCACTCTTTGGGCCACTTAGTACCCATTGAGCCACAGCCTTCCCGAGGATTGTCCCTGACCGTGTCCGTCCCTTTATGAGCACAGGATAAGGCGCCATGTCACAAAGCTAAATTTATCTCCTAGAGCTCCTTTAGGACCTGGTGGAACGGGAGTGACTGCGTGATGTGGTCACATCGATATGGAGCAAAATCTCTAAGGAATGTTTCCAGCACCTTGTTAAATCTATAAAAATGAAAGGCAGTTCTAAAGGCAGAAGAGGTCCGACCCAGTACTAGTGTGGTGCACCTAAAGAAGAAGCTGGTGTGTGTATAATTCCCAGGTAAATAACACATTTCTAGGGTACTGGGAGATCTGTGTGAGTGTGCAAACTGGTGTATGTGGCTAACAGGACAGGTAGGGGGGCCCCGTTGTCAGATTTGGCTTTGGGCACCAGGGACGTCCATGACGTGATCCAAACCATCCACAAATTAGTATTCAGAACTGGAACGTATTTTCAGGAACGGGGTTCAAACCTGAAATCCAGTCCTCCAGGCAAATTTGTAAATTGCACTCGGATGCCCCTCCTGTGATAATTACACATGAACTCTACTTATGGTTAATGGATGTAAGTGTGAATTATAATAGCGGGAACACTGGGGTGGAACCGAGGCCTAGTGGTGCAGAAATCTAGACTCCTTCGTCGAAAAAATAAATAA
>JAAGKR010006775.1:24172-34255 GCA_011419295.1 Clarias macrocephalus
CGTTATGAGCGAATGCCAGTTGCACCATCTCTCCATGTGGCAGAGCAAATATCTCTCATACCAGTATACACTGATGTACTCGTGATTAAATTTAACCGGTTCTCACGTTGACCCTTTGTTTTGGTTCACGCGGATGTTTCTCAGTTTGAACCAGAACTGAAAGAGAGAGAACACAGGTGTAGTTTATTACCTGGTCATTAGAGACACAAACTACAGGCTTGAACACGATCCTAGTTTCACTTCCTGGTTTAGCCTCGATCCCGAGTTATTTATTTTTTTAATGATTCTTTGATTCACGAATAAAAAAGAAACACTGATAGTGTGTATCTGCTCTGATGATGATGAAAACGACACCTTGCATTTGGAAACAATAATCAAACAATAATCATGTTGTTGTACACGGATCATAAACGCGGCTTTAGATCCTCTCTTTCACATTTTGATCTTTTCCTCTTCCCTGTTCCCTGGTTGGCGTTAATTGCACTCCTGCTGATGAGCCTCTCATTACGAGGAGCCCTGCAGCGCCCTGAAGTTCCTAAAGCTGCGTTTCCTCCCCAGCGATCGTCAGCGCCGCGTTCCCGCCGGAACCCTTCGGTAAAAACACACCGTTTTACCGTTTGCGCTTCGTCCAGCCGTGTTTTCAGATAAACATCTTCGTGTTTTTGCCGAATGTAAACGTGGAAGGCGCTGTTCAGAAGAAGGACGCAGGGGAAGCTGACGTACACCTCGTTCCCTCCCTCGTTCCCTCTCAGTGTGTGTGAATGAATACGCCGCGTCTCTCTGTGGCTCAGAGCAGAACTTTTAATGAAAGACTCCTTCAGAGTTTCTCTTCTCGTCCTCAGTGTGTGTGTGTGTGTGTGTGTGTGTGTGTGTGTGTGTGTGTGTGTGTGTGTGTGTGTGTGTGTGTGTGTGTGAAACAGAGAGAGACTGATATTGCCGTGTAAAGGAAGGCATTTATTTCCTGTGGCGTTCCCTCGTTTTAAATAGAGAGAGAGATTTTCGGTAAATAATAATAAAATATAAGAAATGGAGATGAAAGGAAAAGTTTACTTCGGGGAATTTTATTATTCAGTCGCCTGATTTTAATATTCCAGTCGCACTGTCTCTCTCTTTTTTTTTTTACTGTCTGTCTCTCTCACCCGCTCTCTGTCTGTCTGTTTACACCTCTGTCTGGTGCTCTCTCTCATCCTCTGTCCATCTGTCTATATGTCTGATCCTATAGCTCTCTGTCCATCTGTCTATCTTCCCCCGTCTGTCTGTCTGTCTGTCTGTCTGTCTGTCTGTATGTATGTCTGCCTCTCCTTCTGTTTGGCCCTATGGCACTTTATCTGTCTGTCTTCATATTCTGTCTCTCACGCTGTCTGTCTGACTCACTGTCTCTCTGTCTGTCTGAGATTTCTGTCTCTCCCTCAGCCTCTCCCTCTGTCTGTCTGCCTCCCTCTGTCTTTCTTTCTGAATCTCTGTCTGTCTGTCTCTGTCTTCTGTCTCTCCCTCTGTCTGTCTGACCCTCTGTCTCTCTCTGTCTGTCTCTCTCAGTCTCTACCTCTGTCTGCCTGCCTTCCCCTCTGTCTGTCTTCTGTCTCTCCCTCTGTCTGTCTGTCTTTCTGGCTGACACTATGGCTCTCTATCTGTCTATCTCCATCTTCTGTCTGTCCCTCTGTCTGTCCCTCTGTCTGTCTATCTGTCTGTCAGTCCCAAAGGCTCCCTATCTGTCTGTTTCTGTCCTCTGTTTCTCCCTCTGTTTGTCTGACCCTCTGTTGTCTGTCTCTGTTTCCTGCCTCCCTCTCTGTCTGTCTTTCTGTCTGACCCTCTGTATCTCTATCTATCTGTCTCTGTCCTTCTGTCTGTCTTTCTCTCTGTCTCTCTCTCCTCTTTCTTTCTGTGTCTCCATGCCTCTCTCTCTCTGACTCCTCCTGTTACTGGTCCTGTCTGTTCTTCTCCCTGTCTCTCTCTAATTAGCTTTGTCTCACTGATTCTCTCTCTGCAAAATGTGCAAAGAAAAAAAATCAGACTGCTCTTTTAATAGACACATGAGAAGGCTCCATCCTTTAGCAGGTGTGTGAGTGTGTGCATGTGTGTGTGTGTTTGTGTGTGTGTCGTTCTTTAATGTAACTGTATGGTTCTGTAAATGTGTGTGTGTGTGTGTGTGTGTGTGCACGTGTGTGTGAAGTGCTCTGGCCTACGTCTCGGTGGTTTTTATGTAACCCCGTGCATCTCCTGCTCAGATATTTATAACACTGCAAACCTGCTGTTCTGTAAATAATTCATCCAGATGTGGAACCGCGAGTCGTTCCTGCGCGTCTCTGCTGCTGCTGCCGAGAAAAACGAGTGAATATGGAGAGGAGCAGAACCAGAGCTCGTGGTGTTGTTCATCATGTTTACATGCGATGCAAAAAAAAAACAAAAAAAACATGACACCTTTTTAGCTCATGTTTCACTTAGAGACTCACACACACACACACACACACACACACACACACACACACACACACACACACACAGAAAAGTGCTGGGGTCTTACAGAACAGTCACATGACCTTCACATGTGACATTCAATTCAATTCAATTTCATTTGTATAGCGCTTTTAACAATTGTCATTGTCACAAAGCAGCTTTAAACAATCAAAAGAATTATTTAAGTTTGTATGAAAAGTGAATGTGCATTAGTCAAAATGATAAGATCGTCCCTGATGAGCAAGCCGAGGACGACGGCGACAGGAAAAAGGAAAAACTCCCTGAGATGTCAGTCGGAAGAAACCTTGAGAGGAACCGGACTGTACATGGAACCCATCCTCATCTGGATAGTGTGTAAGCCTGGAAGTTCAGTATAACAGAAGATGTGTTTAAGTTCATATGGAGTCCAGTTGGTTATTGGAGGCTCAGGTAGACTGTAGGAAACTCCAGTCCTGAACTATCGAACAACTGCAGTCACGAGTCCTCGGACTGTCTGCATCAGCAGAGGACAGGAGCGTCTTCATGAAAAGTGGAACCGTCCCCAGTCACTACACACATCCCAGGCAGACCACACGGGGCATCCATGCGACGAGATCTCCAGACAGGTCCAGAGGGCAGAGGGGGTCTGGATCACTGGCAGCTCAGGAGAGACACGTGGAGCTCGACAGAGAGAGAGAGAGAGAGAGAGAGAGAGAGAGAAGAGAAGGAGAGATGGCAGTTAGGTTTGGTCACAGTCAACATGTATAAGGTGAATGTATATTTAGTGCAGAGTGCAAGCAGGGACTCCGGCAGGACAAACTATGACACCATAACTAAAAGATAGGAGCCAGAAGGAAACACAGACATGAGGGGGAACTGAGATGTAAAGCAACCAATCACCTCACTGTCAACAAACCTGAGTGATCAATGAGAGTGGGGAGGACAGCATCTAAACATACCAGTTCACCAGATACTCTACGTCCATGAGTCCCCCAGATCTGCTCCTTTACCTAAGGCTCATCTACTTACAAAAACTTTCTGTCTTTCTTTCCTGTTGTATTTGTTGAATTATCTGTAATTCCCATATCAGATCATTTGCCCATTATTTTTTAAGTCCCTGTTCCACCATCAGCCAGCAAGCCTCCTGTCCCAGTAGCTGATGAGTTTGCTGCTGCTTTTATGGCTTCTCAGTTCTCTGTCCCTAATGGATTGGTTTTTACTGGATCTCCAGATAGCATTTTATCATCTTTTTATTCAATATGCTCTGGGATCCTTGACACGATTGCCCCTTTTAACCGTAGATCTACAAAGCCAAAGGTTGATGCTTGGCTAAATGACACGACCTGGGCCCTCAGACAGCGCTGCATGCAGGCAGAACGGCAATGGAAAAAAAGATAAACTTCATGTATCTCTGGACATTCTGAGGGACAGTCTTGCTCTTTATCAGAAGGCAGTGAAAGAGGCGAAATGTCAATATCTGTCAAATATTATTTCAAACAATCGGCATTGCACTCGTGTTTTGTTCAGCACCATAAACTCTGTTGTAAATCCACAGAACTCATATTTGACTGATGCCTCAGTTTCGACTTGTGAGGATTTTCTGAGCTTTTTTAATGACACGGTGATGTCTGTGCGACAGCTGTAGTGTTAGCACAGACTTGACTGTTACTGTCATTCATTCTGCGATGTTTGACCATTTTGAACCAGTCTCACTCTCCCTCCTCACTGAGGTGGTCCAACAGATGAGAGCTACAAACTGCCTTTTGGACATTATCCTTACTAAATTACTAAAAGAGGTTTTCTCTACAATAGGGCCTTTGCTTATGATTTTGATTAACTCCTGTCTCAGTGCAGGTTTGGTCCCTGGTGTTTTTATACATGCTATTGTCAGGCCCCTTCTTAAAGAAAACACTTCTTGATCCAACTGTTTCATCTAGTTTTAGACCTGTTTCTAATTTATCTATTTTATTTCAAAGGTTCTTGAGAAAATTGTTACTAATCAGCTACAGTCCTTCTTAGAAAGTAACTCTATTTTGGAGAAATTTCAGTCTGGTTTCAGATCACGGCATAGCACAGAGTCTGCACTGAACTGAAAGTGCACAATGATATCACTTTATCTGTTGATGCCAAGTGTCCTGTTATTCTAGTGCTACTTGATTTAACAGCGGCATGTGATACAGTCAATCATTTAGTCCGCTTGTCTCGCCTGAGGAATCATGTCGGCATCTGTGGCATTGCACTAGAGTGGTTTACTTCATATTTAACAAATAGAACCTTTTCTGTAATTATTGGTGACTTGTCCTCCTCTGTTGCGATGTGGTGTGCCCCAAGGCTCCATTTTGGGCCCTATCTTGTTCTCTTTATACATGTTACCGCTGGGGTCGATCATAGCCAGATACAATCTAGGCTTCCACTGCTATGCAGACGATGTACAGATTTATTTGACAGTGATGCCAAAGACAAGTGATGCACTTGGGTCTTTAATTAACTGTTTAGCTAACATCAAGCAGTGGCTTAGAGAAAACTTCCTTCTTTTAAATGAGGATAAAACAGAATATATTTTCTTTGGAGATCAAGAAAGCTGTGACATTGGTGCATTGTCAGTAAAACTCAGACCTACTGTTAAAAACCTTAGGGTTATTTTTGTTAACAATTTCAAGTTTGATAAACAAATCGACAGTGTGGTCAGAGCTAGTTTTTATCAGTTGCGTCTTTTATCAAAAGTTAAACCATTTTTAAACCACACTGATTTGGAAAAAAACTATTCATGCTTTTATCAGCTCAAGAATTGATTACTGTAATGCACTTTATGTGGGTGTCTCTCAGTTTTCCCTTACCCGCCTCCAACTGGTACAGAATGCGGCAGCACGCTTCTTAACTGGCACATTGAGATGTCAGCACATCACCCCAGTCCTTTATTCTCTCCATTGGCTTCCAGTTTCTTTTAGAGTCGATTTTAAACTTTTACTTTTTGTTTTTAAAGCTCTTAATGGTCTTGCCCCTCCTTATTTATCGGAACTTTTAAATGTTAGAAGTTCTAACAGAGTTTTAAGATCATCCAATCAACTATTGTTAGAAGTGCCCAGAGTCAGGTACATACACTGGGGGGACCGGGCCTTTTCTGTGGCTGGCCCCAGACTCTGGAACAGACACCCCTCCGATATTCGCATCATCACAGACTCCACAGAATCAAACTCAAAACGTATTTATTTAGGTTGGCTTTTAACATTCAGTAACAATGTGGCACTGAACAGCAATGTGGTATTTATGAATTATTATGTTTTATTGCAAATTTTGTATGTGTTTTTATTGGAAAGCACTTTGGTCACTTCAGTGTTGTAAAGTGCTATACAAATAAACTTTGATTGATTGATTTATTGATTGAAAAACGCTTGGTTAAATAAATAGGTTTTTAGCCTAGACTTAAACACTGAGACTGTGTCTGAGTCCCGACCATTAACTGGAAGACTATTCCATAACTTTGGGGCTTTATAAGAAAAGGCTCCGCCCCCTGCTGTAGCTTTCATAATACGTGGTACTGACAAGCAGTCTGCATCTCTTGATGGAAGTGGGCGTGGCAGATCGTAAGATACTAGCAGTTCACTCAGATATTGCGGCGTGAGACCATTTAATGCTTTATATGTCAAAAGTAGTATTTTAAAATTGATGTGAAATTTCACAGGGAGCCAATGCAGTGTAGATAAGATAGGGGTGATGTGCTTGTATCCTTTGGTTTTAGTGAGGACTCTCGCAGCTGCATTATGGACTAACTGAAGCTTGTTTATGCACCTAGTTGAACAACCAGACAGTAAGGCGTTACAATAGTCCAACCTAGAGGTGATAAAAGCATGAAGTAGTTTCTCTGTGTTGTTTAGTGACAATATAGTCCTTATATTGGGAATATTTCTGAGGTAAGAGAATGCTATCTTGGTGATATTATCTACATGAGCTTTAAATAAAAGGCTGGAATCTATAATCACACTGAGGTCTTTTAATGTTGCATTTGATATAACAGAAAGGCCATCTAAAGTTACAGTTTGCTTCTTGCTTTGAAAAACTTGCTTCTACTGTAGCTGCATGTGGTCCAATGACTACAACTTCTGTATTATTAGAATTAAGCAGAAGGAAGTTAAAGTCTCTTTTGTCCTTCACACATTAATCAACTTTAGAAAGCTGTTTTTTCTCATCTGGTTTTGCTGGGACATATAACTGTGTCATCAGCATAACAATGAAAACTAATACCATGTTTTACGAATTATGTTGCGCAGAGAAGGCATGTAAAGAGAAAAAAGCATTGGGCCTAAAACTGAACCCTGTGGAACACCAAACTCCATTTGAGAACATGCAGAATTATTATCATTTAGATCAACAAGCTGATAACGATCATTCAAATAGGATCTGAGCCAGGAGAGGGCAGTTCCCTTAACTCCTACTACACTTTCTAATCTGTGAAGGAGAATATTATGATCAATGGTGTCAAAAGCTGCACTGAGGTCGAGTAACACAAGCATAGTGACGCAACCCTGATCAGAGGCCAATAGGAGGTCATTTACTACTTTAACGAGTGCTGTCTCTGTGCTGTGATGAGGCCTAAATCCTGACTGATACAGTTTGTTTATGCTATACCGATGTAGATATGAACATAGCTCCTGCGCTACTACCTTTTCCAGAATCTTAGAGATAAAGGGGAGGTTTGATATCTGCCTAGAATTTGACAGCTGAATTTGTCCTATGAAATCAAGTCATGTGTTCGTAATGTCTGAACTTTCACACATTTATTGCGTGATGTCACGTGTTTACCAGAGTTACAGAAACAGACATGTTCCAAACAGATCTAAACAAAGTTAGCAGATAATACGCTAATAATCACATGATTTGCGTCTAAATTGATTCTTTTAAAGAAGGAAATCACCAGGGAGACGGCGATACTATATCATCACAAAAGCCAGTATTCTGTATTGTGATTCTGTTAGTATCATGGTTTTATACATTTAATATAATTTTTGTGTTTTTAGACTTTGTTACAATTCTAAACAAAGTTACCAGATAATTTGCTCCTACCAAACAGGATGTTGTTTATAATAAAATTAATTAAAAAAAATAAGAATTATATATTTTTGAGACATCACTTTTTTTTAATGCAAAAAAGTCTACATTTTGAAGTGTAATTTTCCACGTGGCATTGCGTGAACTTTCATAGATATTATTTCTCTCACGCAATCACGTATTGCTCAGATGTCACCCGTTGCGTGTATTTGAGTTCACGTGATATTAAATGCTTTGGCGAACATGTGCGGTGTGTGTCTTTTCCTGTAAGTGTTAGGGGAAATGTGTGTGTGTGTGTGTGTGTGTGTGTGTGTGTGTGTGTGTGTGTGTGTGTGTGTGTGTGTGTGTGTGTGTTTTAATCTCCAAGGCATGCAAGGAATTATTTCAACAGAAATCTTTAAATAAACACTTTAAACTAGCTGATCTTGGCTTTATAAATAACATAATCCACTCAAAACCGGATTAATCAGGTTTCATGGCTTCTTCAGACGAATAAACGCAGAACCGATTCTTTACTCTAATCACCTGGAATCACTCGCAGTAAAAAAGAGACAAACGTGTTTATCTGACACGATATGGTTACAGCACACACACACACACACACACACACACACACACACACACACACACACACACATAAACATACAGAGCACACGATAAAGTGCACAGGTGGATCCATGGCAGACTGTGTGTGTGTGTGTGTGTGTGTGTGTGTGTGTGTGTGTGTGTGTGTGTGTGTGTGTGTGTGTGTGTGTGTGTGTGTGGAGTTTGCATGTGCTTTATTGGATTCCTCATCGTTCCCTGGTTTTCTCCATCATCCAAGCTGATGTAGGGCAAACATGCACTAACAGAATTCCACCAAGAGAGAAATGTTTAGATCATGTGTTTACATGGTTAATATTTATCTATTGAACACATTATCAAATGTTTACACCCCTCTCTTATTCCCCTTAGAAATACAGTCTGATCAGGTCGGGTGTGACTGAGGTGTTTAGACGGTGTCGCACATTTTTATTCCAACTTAGCGATAACTCTTATTATTAGTGAAATATTAGGGTCAGTTTTTCTATCCATTCTGCATGCATGCATCCATGTGAGTGAGTGAGTGTGTGTGTGCGCACGCAGCGAGCATCTCTTCAGCAGCTTTGAAGGGCTTTGATGCAGAGCGATTTAAAAAAATATAATTTTACTGCGTACATGGTACCAAAAAAAAAGAAAAGAAAAAAAAAACCTCGTGTCTCATCATTGTGGCATCAAAGATGAGAATGGTAGAGACGTTTGAATTGCAATGACACACAAGCAGGGATGTGTTGTAACACCTCTATGGCACTTTCAAGGCGTGAACTAAAGATTACACAACAACACCGAGAGTATTTGTAAGCATCACTATGCTGAAAGAAAATGCTGTAAATGTTCTACATGGGCTTTCAGTCACCATAAAATAAACATGTAATGCAGAGAGATCAGGGAAGAGAAGCTCCATAGATGTGATGTTCTGGTGATTCAGTACATTCAGGTGGTCAGCTGACTTCATTTTATTGCCACATAACGTTGAGTCTGGACCTGAGCGACTAAAGCAACCCCTGATCATAACACTGTCTGTCTGTCTGTCTGTCTGTCTGTTCGTCTGTCTGTCTATTTATCTATTTATCGTTCTGTTTGTCTGTTTGTTTGTCTGTCTCTATCTGTGTATCTGCTGTAAACATCAAAATATTTTGACAGAGTTCGATTTAATTCAGACAATCCTAACACAAACAAACAAACAAATGAAGTCTTGATATTATTTCCCGTGTATTTATTTTGCAGGTTTGTTTCTCTGATGAAACTCTCTCAGTTTTCTGTAGATGCTGCGACAGAGAGTTTCCCTTCAGGAAGGTTTCAGACAGAATAACAGATCCAAGTCAAACTTTTTTTTTGTTTGTTTCCCTCTGCAGTAATGAAATGTTTGTCTTTCTGAGAGCTCGCTGTTTCACGCTGCTCTAAATGTTGCCTTTGATTTGTAGTCGAGTTCTGTTGCTGCGTCTGTTCCCCGGTGCCTTCATGAAAGCGATGACCTCCTGCTAGATCTCTGCTTTATTGCAGTTTTAACCTTCCAGTTACATTGAAACAGATTCCATCTCTTTTCACTCTACAGCTCCGCATAAGAGAGTCATTTTAATATTGATCATCATCATCTGCATTATGAGGCTTATAAACAGTGTTATACTCTCTATAGACAGCGTTATCCTCTATAGACAGCGTTATACTCTATAGACAGCGTTATACTCTATAGACAGCGTTATACTCTATAGACAGGGTTATACTCTCTATAGACAGCGTTATACTCTATAGACAGGGTTATACTCTCTATAGACAGCGTTATACTCTATAGACAGGGTTATACTCTCTATAGACAGCGTTATACTCTCTGTAGACAGCGTTATACTCTATAGACAGCGTTATACTCTATAGACAGCGTTATACTCTCTGTAGACAGCGTTATCCTCTATAGACAGCGTTATACTCTCCATAGACAGCGTTATACTCTCTATAGACAGCGTTATACTCTCTATAGACAGGGTTATACTCTCTATAGACAGCGTTATACTCTCTATTTCAACAGAA
>JAAGKR010006776.1:0-40919 GCA_011419295.1 Clarias macrocephalus
TGTTCTCTAATCTCCGCCCCCTAGACCCTAACAACCAATGTCTATTAAAGGACCGGAGGAAGTGCATCCAAACACAAACACCAGAGGACTGCTTTCCATTTTTTTAAAGCCACTTTAAACATTTTTCTCTAAGAAATAAACAAATAAATAAATATTTTATTTCTACATATTTCCAGGTTATTCATACATTTACGAAGGAATAAAAAACAAAAAACTAAATTACCTGCACCTTTAATCCTCAGTTTGCATTTTGTTGTTGTTATTATTTATTTTTCTATTTTATTGAGAACCAGAGGTTTACCCGCGGCTTTGCCCATGTGCAGATCCTGACGCCTGCTTGCTATCATTACCTGTAAACAGAGTGCAGAGTCCACTCGCCACCGCTCCTCACGCCGCTCCAATGTCTTGACGGCCGCTATTTCGTCCTCTGGTATTCGCTGTCGCTGTAGATGCGGCGCTGTCTGATCCCGTGTTTCAGTAGCTATGAGCTTGGCCTGACGTTCCCGTTTTCACTTTTGAACAATGCTTGTGACACGTTCACAGAATGATGTAAAAGTTGATGATGCTGCTGCCTATAGTTACATTCAGCAAGGAATGTGTTTGTGACACGGGTGACATGGACCTACCTGTGCAAACACAATCAATGCCCACCGAAGGGGATTCACGGTTTTGCTGTGGACGAAGCTGCCTACTGTTACATTCAGTGAGGAACATCTGTCACAGAACTACCTGCACAAACACACAAAGCCACGAACAAGAGAATTTCTCAGATAATAATGGCAAAATCCTCTATTTTATAATAATAATAATAATAATATAGTGCAGCCACCATGAAAACACCTTTCATTTATATTTAATTAATATAACACCATTATTAAACAACATAAATCATTGTTAATCATTATTTATTTTTCATGTATTTTGTAAGTTTTTAAAACATTATTGAAGTTTGACGTTTTTCAAACAACAAAAAAAGACAGCAATGCACTGAAAGCGATAATACAGCATAAAATGGAACTAAACAATCAATCAATCAATCAATCAATCAATCAATCAATCAATGTGAAATTCTGTCTGTTTTCTGTCACAGACGTGTTCCTCTCTCACTACAGTAACCGTAGGCAGCTTTGGCATCAGCTTTTATGTCATACATTCCCCAGCATGTGTAACAGTAGACAGCATCGTCTACAGCGAAACGGATACATCAGGCTGGGCTCAGGTAACGAACGGTAGCACGCGGGAGTTAGGATCTGCACTCGGGTGGAGCCACCGGTTCCCCTCTAGTGCTCAATTAACTTCAGTCAGAGCTGCTGTTACTGAAAATCAATCAACACCTTACAACCAATCAGAAACCAGAATTCAGCAGCACAGCAGTGTAACTCATGGCTCAGCAGTTGCAGTTCTGATCTAATGATCCAAAGGTTGTAAGTTCAAATCCCAGGATGACTCGAGAGCTCCTGACCTTTAACCTCAACTGCTCTGCTCCGTGCTTGAAATTCTGCTTCGCTTTTGGGAAAAATAAAAAAGTAAGCACCTGACCGCACATAAACAGGAAGGCAAGCTCTCCGAGTTCTCGGGAAATAACTTGACTCCTGTTCATTGTTCATCTTCATTTCTTCTTAAAGTGTGAAGTGTTATCCATGAGCATAAGGCGTCACGTCATTATGTGTTCAAAAGTGCACGGGAAATGAAACGTTGCTCTCTGCGTAATAGATGAGCATGATTTGCAGAAATAGGAGCGCAGCAGGGGGCTGATGTGTGTTGTGGGAACTCAACAATCTCCTACACTTTAGTCCTTATTTTAAATGCGGGTGCAGAAAATGGAGCTCAGCGGGGATCCTGGTGTGTGTTCATGTATTAATGGCCACACACACAAACTGTGTAAGCCTTTTATAGCCAACATGATGCTGTTTTATGTTTATGTTCTCAATGGCTTAAATCCTAACCACTGGCCATCGATCAACATCAAAATTATAAACACAGCAATATATGAAGAAAAGATGGTAGAATGTTACAGGAACGTTATAAAACCCTGGAACTGATAAATTCTTTTAGTGATAAAAGTAGTAGTTTTGGTAGTTTTCTATTTGAGGAGATGTGGATGTCTGTGGAAATACCATTTCTGGTGATTTGGTCACTATGGATGCTGGTAATGCAATAACAAGTAAAGCATTATACATACATACAGACACAAGGGGCGTTCAAGTCAAGCAGGGACTTTTGAATTTCTGGTGCAAAAGTTTTAAAGTTCAATGATGTCTTAACTGCAATAAAACATTTGAATGGTGCAAAAGTTTTAAAGAAGGCCGCACATCTATGAACATTTAGCAGGTGGAACATATGATCCTTGAAAATCGATAGCTCCAACCTACGGGAAGAGATACATCTGTGTGTGTGAACATTCGCCAACACCACTGGCACGTGGCAGTAACTCAGCTGGGAGTTACTGCCACGTCCCCGTACAGTCCTGACCTCGCTCCAAGCCGTTAACACAAGTTTGGGCCATTAAAGGAGTTCCTGGGAGGCCGGTGTTTCAGACATGAAGCAGGCAAGCCGATCATGGGAAAACTTTCGACCTTAATGATATCCAAGCACTAGTGAAACATTTGTGTAGCAGGTGATTATATAGAGAAATAAAGGGAGTTTTCACTCTCATAACTGTGTTCTGTTATTTTTCACAATCAGAAGTCCTGCTTTAACTTGAACACTTGATATAAACACTGGATTTAATTACTACGATAAATGTTTTTGTACATGGCCACTATCTCAATCTGACTCAATTATTTATCTGTTTTATCTTTCAAAATAATTACACAATACATAATACTTAAATATTATTAATAATATGAGTTGAACTACAGAACCATGCAACCAACAGAGCCCCTAGGTGGCGTGATGAGGCATTGACCATCTGTGTTTTTTCTGATTATTTATTTCACTGTCTAAGTACATAGGTTATGCAATATGTGAATCATTTTTAAACAGTACTTTAAAGCATTTCAGTGCTCACTTAATGAATTACTGAATAAAAATAGTTTACTGCATTTTAATGTCCAAAATGTACAATATAAGGATGTGTACTACGTATAATACAGTTATAATTATAATAATAATAATAATAATAATCAAAGGTGGTGTAGTGGTCCAGGGTTGAGGGTTCGATTCCTGCCTCGGGGTTGCCTCGCAGAGTTTGCATGTACCATAGTCCAAAGACAGGCAGGTTAGGCTAATTGGCATTCCCAAATTGCCTGTAGTGTGTGAATGAGTGTGTGCAATGGATTGGTACCGAGTACAGGCCTCGTGTCCAAAGTCTCCTGGGACAGACCGCAGGATTCCTGCAACGCTGAACAGGATAAACGCTCGAGACAATGAGTGAATGAATGTACAATAAAAAAGTAGGGTTATGATTGCTCTAGATACTGATATCCTGAGTATAAATGTTATTTATCTTAGCTGTCTAAGTAGCTTTATTGGTCAACCGTGTATTCGTACCTTAAAAATTAATAAACAAACAAACAAATAAATAAAAATACTATCAGGGTACAAGATTTCCAGCTAACAAAGGAACATCATAATCACTGACCATGTAGTCGGTACCATGAGGTTTTTTTTTTTTTTTTTTTTTTCACACCTCTGAAATCACATCAGGCTAGCTTATTTTAGCAATCCATTTTTATTACCAGTCATTTTTACAGAACTCTATAAATAAAAAGAGATCCAGTCTCCTGAGGTTAGCTTATGTTAGCCAGCGAGCATTATCAGGGAAGTTATATAAACAAGAGATTAGAAATTCCTTAAAATTGGCTTATATTAAGTAGCTAGCCATAATCTGAAGGGAACTGTAAAGAAATTCATGGACATGTCATTCCTCTGAAAAATCCCCTGATGTTAACATTTGCTAGCAAGCATTAACAGGAAGATTTATTATAAAAGCATTATTGCTAATCCTGTCAGAAATCCCACCTGATTTGGGATTTCATAGTTGGCTAACTAGCAATAGCAAAACCTTCATACAAATATATTGAATCCTTTCAGAAATACCCTCTTTTAGTTTATTGTTAGCTTTAGAAGGGAAGATTAACCTAGTTCGGTTTCGGTGAGCTTTTCAGAAATCACCTCAGGTTAGCTTGTGTGAACTGGGTAACTTTCTTATAGGGCAATAATTTCTATTTCTATGAATAAGACTAATAACTACGTATGCTAATAATCAGGTAACTATGCGTTAGTCAGGTAAGTTTTGTCAGATGTTTTTATTTATTTATTTATTTTAATCAAGTGCTAACAGGGAAATTCAAAGGCATCTATTAACACTATACCTACCATCTCAGCGGTTCTTTCAGGTTAGTTTGTATTTGTTAACTAGCATTAGCATGGAAGTTTAAAAAATGACCATGCTAACCTGGCAAAAAATCACCGTAGGTGAGCTTGTCTTGTGTTAATTAGCTAGCCAGCATTAGCAGGGAGGTTGATCGATATCTAATCTTCTCAGAACTCCTTTCAGCTTAGTTTATATTAGGTAACTAGCCAGCTAGAATTAGCAAGGAGAGGTTAGATTTATTGTCTTGTGTTTGCTAAATGTTGGTTTATATACTTCAGTGAACAAGTATCTAATCTTCTCAGAAATCCACCCAGATTAGCGTGTGTTAGCTAGCTAGCAAGCATTAGCAGGGACGTTTATGATATGTTAAGATATGACATATGATTGCTAGCTAAGCAAACCTAAAACTCCACCCAAGCATCTGAATAGCATTTTAAGTCTTTTAACTTCTGAGCTGGTACAAGCAAATGGTACAAGGTTCAGCAAAATTGTTTTTTTGTAGAGGGATGAGCTTAAAATTGAAAAGGGGGGAAAAAGATTTTCTGTGCAGATCCAGAAGGTTTTATCACATGCAAGCAAACAGCAAATGTAGATTTCTACTCTTATGTAGAGGTTCGAAATCCCTCCCCTCCCTCACCGCCTCACTTAATCTTTTGATGATATACCTTTTATAAAAAGGGCAAATCTAATCTATTTTTCTTTTCAAAGATCTTCATGCTCTTTTAACATGTGTGTGCGTGTGTGTGTGTGTTAATATTCCTTTGCCAGAAGCAAATCCTTCCCTGATGCGTCTTCACAACCTCCGCCAGCTACAGCGTTTTCCACTCGAGGAGAAAATGAGTGCTGTTATTGGGAAGAGCGAGTCAAGAACTCCGTTTCTGTGCACCTTTCAGTTCATCATCTGCCAGCTTTTTTATCCTGAGGAATGCCTGCTTTGACCGGGACTAAAGGCTTGATTATGATTGTTGGTGAAGATGGTGATGGTAGTGAAAGACTCATCTACGTGATTGCCTGATACTGTAACGCAGCCAACCAGTGTGAAAGAGAAGCAGAGCTGTGTGTGTATTTCTCTCTCTTTGTGTATGTGTGTGTGTGTGTGTGTGTGTGCTTAGAGATTTCGAGATGCCATGGTGTGTTCAGAAACCCTCCTTTCTCCCCTTTAAATCGTTTGATAAATGGCAGTCCTCGCCTCGTTTTCACCACAGGAGGCCTAATGACTTCCCATCAGATTTCTGACTTTGTCCGACGCCGACTATTTCAGTCCTGCGATTCTGATTTCCGAATCGTCCACTGGTACAGAGAGAGATCTTTAATCTTCGAGGGGCGTTCAAGTCAAAGTGGGACTTTTGATGTAACTGTGCAGAATAACAGAACTCTCTGAAGTTTCTTCTTTGCATCATTGAAATGTTTAAACTGCAGCCAAGAGTCACTTTTATGTGCTTGAAGTCTCCTGCAAACATCTATCGCTTTTACACCTTCACTCACCAGAAATTTCGTCAGAAGTCCTGGTTAGACTTGAACGTCTCTTATAATTGGCCAGGCTCTAGCAGTTTTAAGAGTTTTGTTAAGAGGAGTTTATTTAACATTTATGGAGGAAGTTTTCTGTTAGTTGGAGAAGTAGAAATGATGCAGCTGCAAGCACTTTCGGGCAATGAAGCATCAATTCATCAGCAGTGGACAGCGTGCCACATACACGCCACGCCGTCTCTTCAGAGAATGCTGAGCCAGCAAAGACTTTCCCTTTATTTATTATTTTTTTTATATACTTTATATAGGGTTTGGGAAACGCGGCAGATGGTGAACAGGCTGCTGTCTTTGAAAAGTGATGTAATTACTGTTACTCTTTAATAATTTACATTGCTTCAATATGAGAGTGAAGATAAAGAGTGTTAGGAGAGGACGCGCGCTCGCGTTTGACTGAAACTTTGGAAAAATGAAATGCGGTGGACTCTTTGGTGGACGTTCGGTTATAAAATGCTTCACGCAGTTGAAAGTAAGTCGTTTATACTCGGAGCTGATTTTTGCACTCCAGCCCTGAATACACACGGGTCTTATAAAAGCCCTTTACGACGTTCGGCGTGCCGCTCTGGTTCAGCGGGGGGAAGAGGGACGATTATCGAGCTTGACTCAGCAAAGCAGGTTATTAGCTGCTAGCTTTGGATCGAGGGGATTTATTTAAGTAGACAGAACACACACTGTGCATTTTTAAACTGTTTGGCCTTCTCTTGAACTAGCTGGTGTGTCTAATTAAGGAAGAAATAAGGAGGGAGAGAGAAAGAAAGAAATAATCACAATATGAGTGACTTCTGGAACTTGGACACTGAGAGAGCACCCAGATTATTCCACACAGACTTGCGTATAATGAGTAGAATGTGTTTTTCCACTTGCAGCAGACCTCACACCCTGTCTAATACCTGTTATAGATCAGACTGGTGAAAACACGTCATCCGAAACAAACTTGTATTTCTAAGAACGATCAAATTGTTATGCTTTCTGCGTCTTGCGGAATTGTTTTTTTTCCCCCGTTACATTTATCATCATGATCCATGTATTACTACCTCATGATTTCTAGCTTTCCCAGCATACAAACAGCTTACAATAAAAGTGTTGCACTTCTGATTTATATGTTGTATTGAATTTATACCTGAATAACTGTAATTATCTCCTTCTGCCTAGGAAAAAGATTTAACCCTGAGTGAGATCGGAATGTTCGGAGCTGGCAGGACATGGCTGACTTTTTAAAAAGAAAAAAAAAAAAAAACTTAATGTTAATTCCAAGAAAGTAAAATCTCAAAACAGGAACTGCCCAATTGATAAAAAAAAAAAAAAAAAAAGGTAAATAATAATAAAAAAATCCTTAAAAAATGTACGTAGATGAGAAAAAGTACTTTGATTGAGAGGTCTTGCAAAACCCCCAGTGACTCATGGACTGCCCGGGTCTTTTAGACTACACTTAAAATGACAGTTTTAAGTCCCACCTTCATGCTCTTTCTTTCTAACCTATAACAGACGAGAAAGTTTCTTGTAACCGATCATAACGGAGATGGTGGGATCTTACAACTTTGCACATTCTTGCTAACAGTTTTGTGTTTATAATTTTTTATTATTACTTAATAAATAATCATCCTCATTATTATCTATAAATCTTTTAGATTGACACTGACGATGTGTTCACACTTGACTTGTTTGGTTTGATTAAAGCGAACTCTGGTTCCTTTGTTCTAAATCCAGATCTTGGAGCGCACCAAGCAAGCGAAACGAAGCCGTCGGAAAAAATGGGTCTCGGTCTGCTGCCAAGCGAACTCTGGTACGGTCCGAATGAAATGTGAACATGACCGAAGATATGTAAGCAAAACAAGTCTTCTTTGCTAGCATTATCTGATAATGATAATCGTCGACTCGCATTAGTCAGCGATGTACTGGACGAGCATCCACGAACATTCGCTGTGCACATGACTGAACCCAGATGTTTTTTATTCCACTTGTACGTTAATGATTCCAATTTAATGGCACGTCCAGGTTCACGCTTTCACGTAGGTTATAGCAGCTATAAACGGTCGGCCCTTATAAAAAAAAAAAAATATATATATATATATATAAAAAAAAGCGTGTGGTGGAAAATTGAAACATTACGGATTTCCTTTGTACTGTCACAAAGCGCTCACACTGGAGACTCCTTCCATAAATGTTTCGTAAAACAACTACTTACAGAAAACATCATCATCAGTGTACTTATCACACGACTGTGCAGAGTGTCCACTGTATAACTGTGAGACCACATAGAACTCTGAGTGCATTCTGACTGGCGCATCCATCGCCATCATGCTCGCCCATCACATTAGGAGTTCTTCGTGGATATCTTTCTTATATGCTATAGATGTTTTGACTTTTGTCCCTCAGGCTCGCTTTTTTACCAAACATCTCACCTCCATTAGAAAACTCTGCGCCAAATGCTATCGTTCTTTTCTGCTCATCTTAAACAAGACCCTGTCACTAATGCGTTGCTTAAATGTTCAGACCATTCAGTGTAATCATTAATGCTGTGTATACACAAGAGCAGGAAGCTTCATTCATCTGTAAATTGATTAGCCGTCCTGAAACGTGTGGTTAATTAACCGGAGCAGGTCGCATTATAAATATTAACGAGCTTGTTTTTGGAAAGTGCTCTGTTAGTGTCTGATAGGGAAGGATTAGCACTACAAAAGACAAAGCTGCTTTGTCATAAAAACGAAAGCTGTACTTAGAGGGGAATTTAATGACACTAGAGGAAAGACGGATGGATCGCCTGATAGACGAGGACGAAGCAATCATTCACGGTCAGAAACGTATATTTTCTGTCCTACAGCATTGGAAATAGCAAGCCGCGTCCTGATGGCGAATGAGGCTCTGACGAAATATTGACAGCTTATTTCATGATACGTCAATAAAACTGTGTGACACACACACACACACACACACACACACACACAACGGTATTGTAAAATGGTCCTCAAGAGATCATGGGTAGCAAGATCACCTTTACCTAAAGACCGGATTGGGAAATCTATTCCATTTTTTATTTTTCTGCATTTGTATAAGACGTCATGTGGACGTCAAGCCTCGGAGCTTTCCAGAGGTCTCTACACTCGCCGTGTTTGCAGGCAGATCGCAGCATGAACCCTCAGGAAAAGCCCTTTTGGTTACAGTGAGAAAAGGTCAGCTAATTAGGTTGACTGTTATATAATGTATGCCTGCATGAGCAACACAATTCAACTAATTATCCATGTCCTTAGGTTATGGTTTACAATAAGGGATTACATCATGATAACATGTTTAATGTTAGATACAAAAACAATGAATTATTTACTGATTACTATTTACAGTTTGTCACTTGAAATAGGATATGAGAATTTGTAAATGGTGTGGCTTACAGTACGTACTGTATATGTATTATTTAAAAAAACAGCTAAATGACATCCATATAGAATTGAATGACATTATAGCAAATTCCCAATCATAAATAAATGATAAATAAGAAGTCTTTTCCCGGAGCTATTAGTATTACAGAGTCTGTGCCAAATCTTAGTACCCTTAGGAGAGCAAGGAAAAATATAGTTGCAGGCAATGATGATCGGGCCCAAGCACCTGTGCCATAGCTGCCTGGGCTCGCCAGAAAGATGGAAAGTGGGCACAGTAGGCACATGCATTTAAAGGAGACATACCAGTACCATTATCACATAATTTTAGAATAGACAGAATTTTATGTTAAGAACTCCGAAAAGCCCATCCGGAAGTTTTTAGCCAATTTTTCAGCATAAGTTTAATGCATCATCATGGCTGACCTGTTTGAGATAACAAAAAATCCTTCGCAATTTTGCATCCTCAATGTTTTAAGATTATATTGGCCCGGTTTGGTAGTGATCATATAGTTCCCCTGGGAGGAGTATATCAAAATCCATTGGGTGCATTTTACAAATGCACTTGCTGTTGAGTAGAGCGTATGACATGCACAAGTAAATGCTGTTCAGCTCAATGTGATCTAAATGTGTACTGGATTTCACATACATACCTGCAAGTGCCACGCCTAGGGCCCAGCTGCTCAGACTTGCTAATTGGACCCAGATTCCAGCATGTGTGCTGATTTTCATGAATTTTTGAGTATGTTAAGTCCTTATGATGTTTAAATGGCCCTTCACACACTATAACGTACAGTAGTAGGACTAATGGCATAGTGTTTGGGCCCTAATACTGAGTAAGTAATGATTAGTAATTATTCTGAATGAATTCATACCAGGACACTTATTGTAAGATTTCACACATGCTTCTTCATGAATAATAGTCAAATGATACTGTACGTTTTTTATTCTACAGTTTAAAAAGCAAAACTTCTACTTAGATTTCTGAGTTTAAAGTGAGAATTCTAAGATTAAAGTCTGAACTTTTGTAATTGTGACCCTAATTGTCTTCCATATTTTTTAAACGTTATTATAAAAAATTAAAATAAAAAAAAAACTTTTAAAATTACAGTACTACTTAATTTGTGTTTTTTTTGCTAACTAACTAACTAACTAACGTCTATACAATTATATCAGCTTATGATGGAATGCGAGAGTGTTATCTGTATTTCTGCAAATAGCATTTTTTTTATTATGGATTACTCTGCAGTGCCTCTACATCCCGAAAATGTCAGAAGGACCATGCTGCTATTCATGCTGGGATGTCGAACATCTCGGAGACGGTGCGGGAACAGCGCCACATCCTGCGCTACTACATCCCTCTGATCACCAGGCCAATTTCCTCCTGAGCCGATTACATGGGAGCAGAGCCATGTTCCTCTCTTTTTTTTTCTAGCCTTCTTGCATATTAGCGGTTAGAGCCACCATCATCTTGTTTGTCAAACCCAGTACCTGTCCATCCATCCTCTGTAAGCACATCAGCGAGCACTCTAATATGTTCAGATTTAGTTCATTTAAAAAAAATCACAAAACTGTTATTCATAAAGAAAATAATCAGTCATGATAAATATGGTGGAAAACAAAGTCCAGTTTATTATACGGCATTTCAACAAGCTGGAGATCTAAAGATTTATATATCTATGTGTACTTTTTAGCACATTTTTCCTAACATATTTTTATTAAAAATATATATATTTTCCAAACTTATAAGAAAATAAGAGACAAAATTTAGAAACCTGGAAGTGAAGTTCATAAATACAGAAGCGGATTAGGAGCACCATAAAAATATTTTAGTTTCAATATTCTGGGTTTAAAGTCAGACTAAAACTTTTATTTATGGTGGTCCTAATCCTCTTCTGTACACCGAAGATAAAGTGCTGAATAGTGTTATTTTAAGCCATAATTTCAGGCTTCATCACCATCATTTCAGTCTTTTAGTAAAAATCATGTGCTAATATTTCCTGAGAGCGCTGCAAACTTAAAAAATAATAATCCCAAGACTTTCTTCAAACATTCTTCTGTTCATGTGTTGATGAACTTTAACAAGAGGCAGATTGTCAAGCACTGGTTTCAATTTAAACAACACAAAAGGCAAAACTGATGCAATAAGAGGAACAGATGCTGAAAACGCTTCCAGTAATGCAGCGCTTGACTCACTCGCCTGGTCTATTTGTCTTAAATTATGGATCGGTTCAGCTCGCATTCTTAATAATCAAGTCAATAATACAATCGGAAACATGTATGTTGTTAGAGGAGTTCTAGAAGAGAAATCTCCTTCTTGTTAATATTTTGAAAATAAATTTGTCTGTTCAGTTTTAAGTACTTTAATACATTTTATTCCATGATAGTGTGTAGATTGCTCTCCCTAGTAATAGTTTCTTTTAGACCTTCTTTTTCAAAGTAATGTCCTATTCTATTAGTATTACAGGATTCGAGTCACAGGCACAACAACAACGACAAAAAAGGTCACCAGTGTTCTCTAAAAGATGCAGCGGGGCTCATTTGGACTTGGCTAACAAGCCCTATAGGAAAAAAAAGAATAAAACTACAGACAAACAGTACACACATGGTTGTACAAGAAACATCATGTATGAACTTTTCTTTATGTTATGATCAAATTCTATCCCCAGACAGTAAAAGCTTCTGGATATCAGATCATCAAACCGAGTAGAGCTTCTTTATAAGTACATCCAGCTTTGACAGTTGGAGGTCTGATCTTTTCCTGGCACAATGCTGAAGACCAAAATAAAACCAAATCCTTGAAAAAAAAAAAAAAAAAAAAACTATCTACTGTGTCTCTGCTTAGACGCATAGATCTTTCTCCTCTAAGCCATCCTGGGAACAGCTGGTGTGAGATGGGAATGAACCCTGGATAAGACATCCACATCTAGGCAATTTAGAATCACCAATCTGCCTAGAGATAGGAGGTGACCAGAGAACCTGAAAGAAACCAACATGGATCCTGGGAGGACATGCAGATTACAGGAGCCAGTATAGCACAAGCTCAGGATCAACCTGCGGAGCCTGGAGCTGTAAGACACTAACAACAACCTGCTGCCCAACGTCCTGCTTATCAGGACCATAGCACAAATACACATACATTCCTTTGCAAGATACTCTCACCTAAACAAGATGATGAAATTTGAAGTGTTGCTCAGGAACCCGCTCAAGGGGAACCCCTGGGATTTGATCGCTAGGTCCGAACCTTAACCACTGGACTAAGGTTGGAGCTTGTTATTCTTGCCCTTCTAAACTGGGACTCCAGGGCCTGCAGGGCAGAAACCTGTACTGTTTGTTCTGCCCCAGTGCGCTCTGACCGTCCTCCATTCCTTCGTCTTCTTCTTGGATGGTTTCATTACACAGACAAGCGAGGTATTGCGTGAGCATGACCAGACCGACCAGCATCGCTCCTCCAAACAGCATGAGGCTCGGCCACGTCAGGCACTGCAGCGCGACGCGCAGGTTGTGTCGCTTGGTCAGGATGGCGTCCTCCGGGTAGCGCCCTTCGCTCAGGTGGCACCGTACAGCCTGGCCTCGCAGTTTACCCAGGACTTCTTTGATTCTTTGAGCTTCTTCTACTACGTCGGATTTGTTTTGGTGGTTTTTCGGGGTGTAGAAACACTAAGGGGACAAAGATGCAATCAGCAAAGCATCCAGGAAATGTGAAGTGTAATCATGCCCATTTATTAACAGCACTACCTCTGGGCTCAGGTTCACGGCGGCTTCATCGTAGCGCAGATGCAAGGGTTTTTCAGATGTCACAGCTGTGACATTCACCAAGACCTTCAGACACGGATAAGCGGTGCCTCGTTCATCAGACTCATTGAGAAACTCGGTCTGGATCAGAGAGCAGTTGGTGGCGTCGCCCCAGTCGCTGCATGGCGAGAGATAAACATGTTAAACTCAGGCTAAGAATTAGAATGGGAGTTTATTTGAGAAAACCTTAAACATACCTGAATAATCGAGGTAACTGTCAAGGAACATTTTTTCCACCAAACTGACATGTTTCAATTATTTTATTTAATTTAATTAATTTATTTCCCCCAGATTTGCTGCCCCTAATTTCATCGTATCCAATTCCCACCTGTCATAGAGGAATTTCCCCCATCAACACTACTACCAGCAGTCCGGGAGGGCTGAACACTCTCTTGTTGGTTCTCAGAATATATATTACAAATAAAACATTTTAAATAAAAAAAAAATCTGAATAAAAATATACATTTCTATAATAAATATTACATTGACGTTTATGCACATTTCATACTGATTTTCCTAAACTACTTTATGTCCAAGGATATTTTTTAACCCAACAGAAGTGCAACATTTCTAAGAACATTCCGCTGCATTCCACTGACACGCCAATCGGTAACGTGCTTGTCCTTCGTTACCTGTGGATACACGGCTTTACCACAACGATCCCCACCACAAAGTACATGAGGATGGAGAAGGCCATCATGGTGAAGCCCAGGAGCAGTGCTCTCTCCTCTCCAACGCTGGAGAAAGGAATCTGTGCTTTGGCCTTCTCAACACCACCAGCACCAGCACCTCCACCACGGTGCCTCCTCAGCTGCGACTCAGGTGCGTTTGGGTACTGAAGGATCTCTCTGCAAGAGCACAGTGTTGCACGATTGAGATGAAGGAAGGAAATATGACGTATTTTAAGAGAACATCATGTTTTGTATTTGAAAATAACAATAAATGCAAATGATGAACTCGCATCAGGTCCACTTTAGCATTCGAAGTCAAGAAGTGAGAAATAAACAAACACTCATATACTGCTTGAGTATGTAATAGTGTAAAAGTTCAGTTTGATGAATATCCGGTAGTCATTTTGATGTTAACTGTTAGCATCGAGCGTTTTACTTCTACTTTCTACGTATACTAATTAGCACCTTGAAAGTTTTATCGTTTGCTAGTATGTCATCTGTAGGTCAGGCTAAGAAACATGCGCGCACCAGCTAGCAAGAGCAAAGTTGTATACAATACAACGTAAGCTCGCACCACGTCGGCTATGTTCACAAGAGTTAGCATGAGGTGCAGTTTTAGCATTTGTAGCTTTTCTTAGGTCGGCACGATGAAGTAGTGGTTAGCACTGTCACATTGCACCTTCAGGGGCCGGGTTCGATTCCCACCTTGGGTCTTTGTGTGCAAGGAGTTGGCATGTTCTCCCCGTGCTTGGTGGGTTTCATCAGGATACTCCGGTTTCCTCCCACAGTCCATAGTCATGCAGATTAGGCTAACTGGCAATCTCAAATGGGTCATAGTGTGTGAAGGAGTGTGTGTGGGTGTATGTGTGTGCCCTGCGATGGATTGGCACCCCTGCCTGGTGCCCTGAGTCTCCTGGGATAGGCTCCAGTCCCCCCACGACTCCCTTTAAAGAAAATTTGTGCCCACAATGGCAGCCCGGTGGAGTTGGGGCTTGAACCACCAACCTTTTGATTAGTAACCCAGAGGCCTAAGTATGTTAAGTGGAGCCATATCCTATACACTTAAAAAATGTTTTTATTTTATTTCTAAGGTATTGAGGTTTACAGTGGTGACTCAGCGATCATTTATAGCACTCATACGGTAGCTATTAATACCCCTTATTTAACCCACTCAGGTGCAACCTCGTTAATCAAACACAGTAAAATTGACTTCTAGTCATTTGCATTTTCACAGATTCAATAGTCAGTAGATCATGAGCGGGAAAAAAAAAATGCTATTTGGTATACAGTTCCACAACTGCTTCGCCGTGAATGTACTATCATATTGCACTTCTCTCCGTATAACATCTTGCAATCTAGCTTACATCTTTACCCAAAGGTCCACCGATTGGTTCTTAATATATCTCATTAATGATCCATATGGTTCATATCATCATAGCCCCGAGTCTATGACTCTCGCTAGGACTTTATGTATTTCCCCTGGATCGAATCCAGAAAAATAAATAAATAAATAAAATATGGATTGCTAGTTTCCTGCCAAAACCAGGCGCTCACCTCGTGCGCCGTCTCCGGAGGTTGATGTGAACAGGAATGCTGAAGGAACCTCGAGGGGACGGGCTCAGAAGCATGCCTAATTTTGACTCGGATTCGCGCGGTTCCTGGCCTTGTTCGGCGCACACGCTTCTGTGCGGTGCCGCGGAGGGCACTTTGGGGACGGGCATCATACAGCCAGAGTTAAAAAAAAAAATAAAAAAATCAACCAGGCCTGCCTTCTGAGATCTAATGCCCCAGGCAGGGGTTTCTATAGGAACCGCCACCGCCAGGCAACATAATAATTATGTCCAACGGGACCATTATTTCAGCTGGATGTGTACTTGTACAGTACAGGCCTACGAGTCTGAGTCCCCCATCACCAGCTACATTATTTATCAAAAACTCTACACATCCTCAGTTATTATTATTTTTTTTTTACTCCTTCCTTTTTTTTTCTTAAAAAAAAAATAAATCTCTGTTTCTCCTGAATGATGTCCAAGTACCCTGTTCTCGTTAACGGACGTTAGCCAGTATTAGACTGCTGCGGTTTCTTGGACGGTTTCCTCAAACAGACTGACGGATAACATGTTCATCATATCAGATTACACAATCAGGATCCTTGAATGATAAAGCTGCAGTTAAAGATGATTGCCGTGGTCTGATTACATCATCAATCCTGGTGATCTGTGCTTGTAAGGTTTTGTTTATGATGCGGCTTGTTTGTGGCTGTCCCGTGAGTTTCGCATCATCCTGTGACTGGTTTTATTATTAAAAACTTAAAAACTTCCAGAAACTGGCTGAATTAGGTCTTAGACCACAGATCTTAACAAGGGTTTTACTGCGTCAGGCTGCAAAGTGCCTGAAACTGAAAAAGTGGTAGTTCGCTCTATCACCCGGAGATCGCGAGTTCGATTCCCGGGTGATGCTGTAACCTCTCGCAGCCGGAGGTCTAGAGAGAGCTGATTGGCCGAGCTCTCTCGGAGGGGAGGGATCAGAGGTACTTGGTGCCCCCACATCAATCGCGGCTCTACAGCCAATCAGGGACGTCTGTGAGCTCGCGCAAGTGGAAGGAGCGGATAGCGCCGTCCTCCGAGTGTGTGACTCCGTCCCCATGCACGGTGCGCGAGCGAGCGGTTCGAAAAGATGCGGTCGGCTGGCGTCACGTGGTTCGGAGGAAACGTGCGATAGTCTCCGGCCCTCCCGGCTGAGTGGTAGTAGTAGCCTCAATGTGGAGCCCCCTAGTGATGGGGAGGAATTGGACACGACTAAATCAGGGAGAAAATCAGGAAAAAAAATCCTAGAAAAAAAAAAGTAATAATTTTTGTTGTTCATGGACAATCAGCAGCATTTCCGCTCTCGTCTCTTGTTCCAACCCCACAGCATTCAGCATCAGCAGTCAACTAATCAACAGCCTGATCGTCTGCACCTGTTTCTCACTGACTCACGCCTTAAGTTAGATGCTTTTTAATCATTAGGTCATCATTAGATCACTGTGTGGCTTAACAAACAAACAAAAAAACAAAACAAAATGAGAGCCAAAGACCAGGCAAAAATTGGGAGCCTACAAAGTCCTTCAGGAAGTCTGGAGAAATATTCCTCAAGACCACATTAAAAATACAGGCAAGTCTGGAGATTTGGAAGCCACCTATGAAGTAATGAGGAGTGGCTTTTGTGCAGGACTGTATATTATACAGTATACAGATACAATAATCCAGTGGACACAATACTGCAAGCATTATATTTCTAGTCGCTATATCATCTGCAATGTGTGCTGTACAACACAACCCCTCCTGTCCTACGGAGAATCTTTGATTTAAAAACATCAAAAAAAAAAAAAAAAAAAACATTACTCATCTTACCCAAAAATATGCATCGTCTTTCCTTCACGCGGCAGCGCGGCTCACGTCGGGATTTCTCATTAAAGTCTTCTGACGAGAGCACGGACCTCATACGGTGTTCACACTTGCTCAACTGCACTTTATTAACACGTCCATGCGTGAATAATAAACGCGGCCCCGGATATCAAAAACGGCATCCATTATTCACGAGACGCTGATGTTAAAAACACGGAAACGCCGAAAAATACAATGCGGCACACCTGCGCGGCTTGAGCTCCCGGGGCTAAAGGGCCTGGCAAGCGCGCGAGTCCATCAACAAGCCCGCGATTCACAACGGCGAGCGTGAAGGCCTGAGGATACGGGATGTTATCCAGAAAGATGAAATTATTTATAGTTTCTCCACGGTTCACTTTTTTTTTTTTTAGAGGACAATAACTTTTTGTTTTGGATGAGCAACACAACTTGACATCAAAGTAAAAAAAAAAAGGGGGAAGCGTTTTAATTCAAATAAATAAATAAATAAATAAATAAATAAGAATTGTAACACTTTGTAAAACACTTTATTCTTACTGAAGTTTTTTTAATCCCACCATCTGGTAGAAATCCTCCATATTTGACTAGGACCAAAGGAATCAAACGCAGTGTCATCAGCTAACACAATAACCCCAACGAGACTCATTTGGAAACTAATACGCTGTTCATCTTTCCACAAATTGCCTTGAATTTAAAAGCAAAAAAAAAAAAAATGTAAAAACAGAGGAATCAAACTGCAACTCATCTTTATTTTAACAGGATTAATAATACATGGCCTCGTCCTGCTGCTGGTCAGTGTACGATTTCAGAGGCTTTGACCTCACGCGAGACGCGACCAGGCTCGCCGAGACAGAAACCGCTCTCCTGCACAAAAGTGGTTTTGTTTATTTTCTGAAAAAATAAAATCTGGTTGTGTTTTTTTCCCCCTCGTGTGTGTAGCCATGATTGAAAGATCAGCAGCGGGCGAGCGAGAGATGCACTGAGACGGCTTTCATGCAGGAGAAAAAGCCTTAAGTGAGAGCAGCAGGTCTCTCCTTTATTCCTCAAACGGAGCGATGACGGCGCTTGGGTGAAAAAAAACCATCGTTGTAGGGAGGCAGACTGATGGATTACGGACGAAAGAGGAAACTTTCTCTGGTTACGATTGGACTGCTGTTTTTCCTGAGTGGTGTTGAGTATGGTGAGTGTCTGTGCTCGGGGATTTAGAGGTTAGAACGAATAGTTTGAAGACTGAATACAAATTGTGTGTGTGTGTGTGTTACCATCTCTCTAGGGTGCCAAAAAAGCACTACTGAAAAAAAAAAAAATGCAAAAATGTGTAAAAGAATTTGGCAACTAAAAAACATAGGCTTATGTGAGACTCTTATAATAATCAATTCTTCTTAATTATGATAAAATAAACGTGTTACTTTCTTACAACATTATCATAAAAAACGTCCGGCCTCAGTTCCAGGAAAAAGAGGCGTGGCCTATAAAACTTTCATTTCCGACGAAGGCGGCATAAATGGAAGGGGGTGTGGCCTGTAAACCTGCCAATCCCAGTGCTGAGAGTAAATGAGGAGCGCAAACTTCTGCTTCAGAATACACTTGAATGACTTCTCTAATCTGACCTACAGTATGACTTCATCTCTCTCTCTCTCTCTCTCTCTCTAAGCTGTTATCCTCCCCACTATATGGCGCTATCTGCAGATCCTCGATGCCCCGCCGTACTTCCTCGGGCTCGGCCTGTCCGCCTTCAGTCTCAGCGGACTCGTGACGGGGCCCTTATTCGGCCGCTGGTCTGATAGGACACGAACGACAAAGACCATCATCCTTTTCTCAAACCTCTTTGAGATTGTAGGTGAGTGTTGAACGACAGCGCTACAAAGTTCCATAGTAACATGTCACTGGAATAACACATCACTGGGGTGTGCGGTTATAGGACAATAAGTAACAACAGGTGGGGCGATGAACCTGAGTTACGTTTTCTGTTTTCTGTTCGTTCACGTTAGACTTTTAGGAAGGAGTCTCCAGTGCCAGGACTTGTTAGCGGTATTCCGTGTTGTACAAGTCGCATTTTTAGATCAAGAGACAAAAGAGGAAAGTAATTCTCTCTATTGGCGTTCAAGTCAAAGCGGGACTTGATGAAATTCCTGCAGTCGTTCCCGTGGACATTCGGCGAGTGGAACTCCTGATCCTCGAGAATCAATGGCTCCGACCTGCAGTAAGAGACGCAGCTGTCTGTGAAAACTGTACGCAATCATTAAGTAACAGAACCTTAAAACAGAACCCCCCCCCCCGCCCCGGGGGACAGTCCTGTATTCATTTCTTTAATCAATAAAACCTAATTATTGACCAGCTTCAGAATTTGGCTGCATCGCGCCACCCTGTAGTTGATTATTTTCCTATAACCGAAAGATGTTCGTTCCGTGCGTATCTCATATTGTACACTATTTCTCCACGAAGGAAACTTCATGTACTTCATTGGCTACTCAAGGTGGCTTCTCCTGTCCAGTCGATTTGTTGCAGGTACTGTAACACTTATTAATTACCTCTCACACAGTCATTTGCCTTGTCGATCATTTTTAAAAACGTACACCGTTTGCAACACGACTCCTATCCGGACTGATCTCAGGGGTCGGCGCTGGCGCGGGTTCGTCCCTCTTCGGCTTCCTGACGAGGACCACCGTCCCCGAAGAACGAGCTGGAGTGTTTGCCGCCGTGATGGCATCACGCCAAGCCGGGCTTCTGATCGGTCAGTCTGATATGATATGATCATTTACAGTCAGACTAGGTTACTGAAAACCGACCACGTACATTATCATTTAAAAACTACTCAAATACGGATTCCTCAGGCAGAAGTGGACGGGAATTAATAGGGACCACAACATAAAAGCGCAGACAGACCGGATGAGCGCAGATAGCGTCAGGACGTCCTCATCGTCAGCATCCTTAAATCTGTTGTCTTTAAAGACATGGAGGATTTGGCACCGCCGCCAGCATATGGGAGCAATATATAGCAAAAGTAGGCTTTTTAATTTTAGAAGCTTATTTTAGAACGTTCATTGAATTTTCAACAAAAGGTCATTGATGCAGTAGATACTGTTCATGGGTTCAGAAGGGCGTCTTGTTGAAATGAAAGAACGAATCGTATTTCTGGAAAAATATCTTCCCACCCCAGAGTAGAGGGGATGGAGAGCGACAGAAAGGGCAGGTCCGATAGTGCTGGTTCTCCCATAACGATGCACCTTCTTGTTTTTAGGGCCTGCTTTTAACATTTTCCTGCGTTTGTGTGATTTTCGCCTGGGGCCCTTCATCGTGAACAAGTACACCGCCCCTGGGGTAAGACTTCCTGAACGAGCAGTATTATTATATGCAAAATTCTTTTCTGTTGTTCTTGTCATTTTTAGCACTGCACCTCCAGAGTCCGGGTTTGATTCCCGTCTCCTCGTGCTTGCTGGGTTTCCTCCAGGTACTCCGGTTTCCTCCCACAGTCCAAAGACCGGCAAATTAGGCTAATTGGCGTTCCCAAAATGCCTGTTGTGTGAGTGTGTGTACCCTGTCCTGGGTGTACCCCGCCTCGTGCCCTACACTAGGCCCCCTGTGACCCTGTATGTACAGTATGGACGTTGAGCGAGTAGGTGGGTCGTCAGTCTGCATGTACAAACAAAGTCAGTTTTTTCCCGCATTCCTTTTTTGGGGAAATTAGATTTTCCCCCGAATGACCTCATATAAGAAGATACCCCTCCCCCGAAATTGTTGCACAGCTTTGCTGTTTGCTCTGAGGCTTGCGGCTCATTTTTACGCAGGGATAAAGGGTACGAAAGAATTTATTATCCGAGCAGTATTTCAGCTAGAGAACATGGAACTCGTTCAAGAAATAGTAAAATATGGGACCTTCAAATATTCACGTTGAAGTGGTTACGATCCATCACACCAGTCTGTCATGTTTTATACTTCGATCATTTATTATATGACAAATTTCCCCTTCCTGCATATGTTGGCAAAAATTCCAGCTCATATTGTATTTGGAACAATTCAATCCGGAGATTAGATAAGAAGAATGCGGTAATACTGATACAGGCCAACTTTCCCCCCTGTGCATGCTCCAGCTCTTCATGTGTGCCATGTGGCTGGTGCTCCAGGTAGCCGTGGTTTTGCTGTACTGGGACGTCCCTCCTCTGGACTCCGTGCCCGAGATGTACACTGCCCTCCGCTGTGTTAGGGAGGAAGTGTGCTCGCGGGGTGAGGACGATACAGCAGGGTCAGGATCCTCCACCATGCTGCTATCTGAACAGACTGAGACGCAGCTTTCAGGCGAACCCGAGCCAGACGAGCCCGGAGCAGCACCTGCCTCAGATAGCCCTCGCTCCCTGGACGACCCCTTTGAGAACTTCAGTGCCAGCCAAGGTGCGTCTGATGTTTGCTAGAGCGTCGTTGCCTGCCAGGGCTGTGAACATATAATGATTTCATAATCATTTTAAAATTCATTTATATACAGTACAGTTAGTGAATCTAATGGACTATAAAGGGGCTTGTTAATATACTGTATACGGATCTTCTTGGCAGCTCCAATGGGGGGGAAAAAAAAACTATTCCAGGTTTCTCTTTAGGACTGAATCTTGATATAATAGCTATTCTGATGCAACTTTCCTGGCTCAAGGGTTATTCTCAGCATGATGCTACCACTAACACACTTTGTGTGTTTCATAAGGACGTTCTCAAAACATCCAGAATCCAACTGGAGCCATCCAATTAGCCACAACGTGTGGGCAATGTCTTAAGTGGGGGCTCCAAATGAGAAAATCGCAAGCCTTTTTCGCTCCAGTTGCATCACCTCAGTCGACTATGTTTTGGCCATATTAAAATCTGTGCATAGCGCAGTACCCTGAGATATAAAAATAAATAATGATATAAACATTATTTCAAAAATTGACATGGCTGAAGACGCATATTCTTACAGTAAGACAGCTTTTAAATGTTTGCTATTATTTGATTTATTAGATTTTTTGTTAATTAGATTTTGATGTGCATACGTCATTTTCAAGTTGTTGGTTTTTTTTTTTTTGTTTGTTTGTTTAAAGGAACAGGAAAAAGAAAAAAACTGAAAAAAAAATCGGAGAAATAATTTGGAGAGGGAAAATAAAAGTAGTAGCTTTTGATATGTTCCAGCTAAAAACGTAACAATTTTGAGCTCGAAACCAATCAAAGACGAGACAGAATTCTTCTCACCAATCATAACGCAGAAGGCGGGATTTCTTAACCTCGCTCAGTTTTGTTTAAATTGCGGTGTAATTTATGTTATGAAGAAATAGACAAAAACAAAGGGTACTTGTCATGCCTTGATGACTCTTCTAGCTTCGATGTCTGAAATCGTTCCAGCCATCTGATTCTCCTCCACCACAGGCCACAAGGTTACTGTAATTAAATTATATATATGTATGTATATATGTTCTCAGAACATTCCAGAATCTTTCCTGAATTGTCTTTGAACCCGAAACCCAAACTGTTTGCTCCGCGTCTCTCTGTCTCTGCTCTCATCACCCCCCCGGAGTGAAGGGAGCTGTGGATTATACTGTAGATAGACCCTCCACCAGTGTGTGTGTGTGTGTGTGTGTGTGTGTGTGTGTGTGTGGGTGGGTGGGCGGGATCACTCATCATCGATTCGCCTGCTGTGACTGCAGGAGATCATCTCAGACCCTGGAAAGTCTTTATTGACCCTGTGCACCTTTTTCACGTTCGTGTGTTTTGTGAGATATTGCGATAGAGTTTGTATTGATCCATGCCAGAGCTTTGTCTCTTTCACTTATCCATCTCTCTCTCTCTCTCTCTCTCTCTCTCTCTCTCTCTCTTTTCCATTGTCTAGAGCTCCTCAGGGAGGAGGTGGTGGTTCTCCTGACTGCGCAGTTCATCACGCTTTTTAATCAGACCACACTCGAGGTGCGTTCTTTCTCAGAGACGCGTCACTTGGGTTTGAGGGTGGGGTTGTACGGATTTTAAATTCTTCAATCTGATTTAAATTGTTCGTAAAAGTTACAAGGCTTTTTTAATCCAAAAATTTAAACGCATTCGGCGTATCATCAGGAGGTCGCGAGCTCGATTCCCGGATGATGCTACAGTCATCATACAGTCTAATATAGAGCCCAGAGAGGGGGAGGGGTGGTACACCTGCACTACTGCACCTTTCAGATTGCGCATGTGGACGGGGCGGATAGCGCTTTCCTCTGACGCCGCTCTATCTAACGATAATAGACGAGCAGCAGTTTGACGGTGCTAAACTACGCCCTCTCTGGTTGGTAGCTGTCTCTGACGGGCCACGCCTTAACAAGAACTGGACATCACTTAGTTAGGAAGAAAATCAGGAGGAAAAAAAAAACTGCGCCATGTGCTGTTGTAGGGAAATAATCAAATAAAAATACATTTTTAATCACGTTTAATTTATTGCTGTGATGAAGTTTCAAACTTATTACACTAAGAGATCTCACATCTCACCGTCTCTATGGAAACAACCACTGATTTAAAAAAAAAAACAACTCCCAAAATATCTGACCTTGGTTTGTAATAGTATTTACATAATGGCGAAGTGGTGAGTATTAATGACGCCCTTTCCAGACCATGGTGACACCTTTGACGCAGAAGTACTTCGGGTTCGGTGAGCTTGGCAACAGCGTGATGTACGGCCTGTGCGGCGTCGAGGTGATCGGCGGGTTCTTCCTCGTGCGCTGGCTGAGCCGCGTCCTAGAGGAGCGCGTGCTACTCGCCGCCGGCCTGCTCGTGAGCTGCGTGGCCTGCATCTGGTGCCTCGTCTTCCTCGCCGACCCCAAAGGTAAGCATGCGTGTGAGTGAGTGTGTTATAAAACGCGAGAGCTCTGTTGGCCACATGCCCGGACAGACTGGCACACACCTGCGTGTGGACAGCCACAATATGCTGGCTCTGTTTGATGCCAGGTGGAGCGTGTAGAGCGATGCTCTTTTCTTCCCTTTGCAAATATCAAGGTGTTGTGTGTGTGTGTGTGTTTTTTTTTAATGAAAGGAAAATTTCATTTTGAATATCTTACATTAGAGTGCAGAAGAATTTCGAAGCCTGTCATATTGAAGATGTACAATTCCTCAATACGATTTTTAATTATTTATGACTGCCTGCTGTGTGCGCAGCGAGAAATACAACCAATGTAGGATAATTAAAAAGACACAGATGTTTGCCTGGATCACAAAAAGTGTTCCATGACCAATAAAAAATTCAAAGTGTGCCTCTTTTAAAACTTTTTCCACTTTTCCACTAACACTGTATATGGGAGTGTTTCCATTATCTTGTACTGTGTTGTCATATATATATGTGTGTGTGTGTGTGTGTGTGTGAGATCAGGTGGCTTTGCTCTGGAGCTGACCGAGTTCATTATTGGGGTGTTCCTGCAGCTGCTGGGGCTTCCCTTTGTCGCGGTGTCTCAAGTGTCCCTCTTCTCCAAAGTCACCGCAGAGAAGACGCAAGGTGAGCGCGAGAATCAAATCAAACCAAATGAATGAAATCTCACAAGCTCCTGTTGCCAGGTGTCTTATTATGTTGTGTGTGTGTGTTTATATTTCTGACCTGTAGGCTTTAGTCAAGGTGTACGGCGGTCCGTTGGAGGTCTTGCCACCATCCTGGGGCCGCTCTGGGCTGGCGGTTTAATCGGAAACTTGTATGTGATGCTGGGAATGATGCTGTTCCTCCTCACACTCATTATGGTCAGTGCAGGTTCGGGTAGATTTCTGCAAAACAACTCATCCGAGGTCAGAGTGTGGCCTCATGTAGCCTAAAAATATGATTGGCTTAAAATTGTCCAATGGCTAGTTAGCATGTTTTAGAAATAATAAGCTAGCATGAGGAATCTGAAAACGTCCTGAGCGTAAGGCAACGTTTTGAATGTGTGAGCATAACCATCTACAAACTATCTACCGCGACCACATTCGAACATGGATGGTGTGTGTTGTTGTCGGTCAGATTATGATGGCGCTGTCCTATGAGAAACTGGTGGAGCCGCCCGTGGTGCAGCATGCAGACGACTCTGAGAGCGAAGGATAGAAGAAGAAGAAGTCACTCGTCCGCACTTCAATCTGTACAGGTGAGGAACAGAAGGACGTTTGGATTTTGGTCACATGGTGACATGAATCTGACTTTTAGCTAGGTCGCTGGCTAGCTAGTTTTACTCAGACTTGCTAATTTTATGTAGCGACAAAACTTTTGTCTTGCTGACCGGACAGGTAAGTTTTATGCAGACTGGCTACTTACATGTACCTAACTAGCTTTTTAACTTTTAGCTGGACTTGCTAAATCTACTGTATATATCCGACAAGTAAGTTATGCAGAGCTGACCAGCTTGCTAATTTTCATCATGCAGACTGGCTACAGTGTGATTTTTATTTATTTATTTATTTATTTATTTTTTATATAGCCAGAAAGTTAGCCATGCATACCAGACTAGCTCCTCTTATATAGCTGACTAGGTATTTAACTATCATGCAGACTAGCTACTTTTACAAGAAACTTGCTACAGTAAACAAATAACCTAATTGTATATAGCCAACATGTTGACCAGCAGGCTACTTTTACACAGTTAAAAAGGTAATTGGTTGACTACAGTAGCTAGCAAAAATTTCTGCAAACTAGTTACTTTTTGTAGCTGACTAGCTACACTAGTTAACTTTTAAGCAGACTAGCTAATTTTACATAGGCAATCATTCAGTTAGTCATAATTGACATGCTAGCACACTTTTTTAGCAGAGTAGCCAATTTCATGTAGCTGACCAGTAGATTTGATTTTATGCTCGCTTTTTTTTTTCTTCTTTAGCTGACAACTATTGGTGCTAGCTTATTTTATGGCCAAAAAGTTAAGTTATGCATAGTCAACCAGCTAGATAATGTTTATACAGACTAGCTACTTTTATATAGATGACTAGCTAGTTTATCTTTAAGCAGCCTAAGTAATCTGCAACAGGTTAGTTTTGCTTGCAGAGCTGAATGTTAGTCTGCTAGCTAGCAGCTAACTATTTATGCAACTAACTATTTTTATTTCGCTGACTAGCTAGTTAATTTTACGTGGACTACCAAGCAGATTAACTTTAATCTTTGCTAGACATTTTTTTGCTGGTATCCTAGTTATGTGTAATGGAGTAGGTAGTTACATTTTATGTAGGTACAATATAAGCTAGCTATTTTCATGTAGCCTACAACTACTAGAAAGTAATTATGTGATGTTGCCTAGCATATTTATTTATTTATTTATTTATTTTATTTGTTATGGAAAATTGTCATTTTTTTCTGTCTGGTAAATTCAGTGCCAGGTGCTGTAGTGAGGACGACAGTGTTCTGACATTTGGAATAAATTCTATGGAAATTTTCTTTTAACAGTTTTTAATTAAATGTTGCTGCTATAATATATGTTTTTAAAAAATCTGGTAAATTAGAGAAACTGATTTTTATAGCTTTTAGCAAGCTAGCACATATGCTCCAGCTTTAGCCATATCATTAGCTACATTATTATCTGATACACGGCGCAGAGGTAGAGCCTAAGCATCACAGGTGATTTATGGTGCCATTAGCGTATGTTGTTGCATTGGAGTGGTTTTCTGTAGGACGCCTTAAATCAGTAAAGATGACTATAGAACAATTTCTGCAAAAATGCTAATGCAGGTGATGTGAGTTAGCATTATATATGGCAAGCCATTCATCCTCAAGTCCTGGTCTGTCAGCAAGAGCACTTTTCATAAAGTTATTTATCAAAAAGAGTTAGCAGTCCTTTAAGTCATTAAAACACACCATTGATGGAAAATCATATCGATGAATTCCTGAGAAAAACATTACATCTCATTTTGATACCAGATTAAAGAAACACTGTTCGGTATTGGACAAAGTGTTGTGGCCTGTTGACGACATGAACGAGACAAAATTCGCTCTGTTTGCGCCATTATGTCTCCAGATGGCCAAGTGAAATGAAAAGATGTACGATTTTATTTTATTTCCATTCAGGACGGCAGCTCACGGTGGTCCGTCTGGCCCGGGGTTGGGGTGCGTGTGGTGCTCGGTGGAACAGATGCCGGAGCGGTGGTAGTTACCTTCTCGTGCCAGGAGCAGCAGACCTCAGACAGCAAGAGGGATGGACACACACACACATACACACCACTTTCACACAGCACACGCATACAAACGCCCACACATATGCTCTCTCTCTCTCTCTCTCTCTCTCTCTCTCTCACACACACACACACGCACACCTCACACAGCTCTGCTTATGGTATTTGCACAGATTGCATAAAAAGTGTAAAACACTGAAAATATGAAAATGCATTTATATGCAATTTTTTTTCCAGAAAAGCTTTGTGTTAAGGTGTTGATTTGATCTTTGATTTTCGTCTAGTTTGTAGTGAGTGTACAGATGAGGGCGCTATTCCTCCACAACATTGACTGTGTGTGTGTGTGTGTGTGTGTGTGTGTGTGTGTGTTCGGATGTGCTTTTACATCTTACTGGGGACCAAGTGTACAAGGATTGCTGTGTGGACATTTATTTAACTGGTCCTTACAAGGCTTTTGTTTGTTTGTTTGTTTGTTTGTTTCGCAAAAACTCCAGAATTTATAAAAAAGAATTTTTTCAACCTAAAAACCAGGTAACTGAGGTTAGTGTTAGAATTAGATTGAGGCTTTTTTTTTTTGCTTGTCGATGGAAGGTCCTCATAAGAGTGACCATGAGTGGACATGTTTGTATATATTAGTGGGGACTGAATGTTTTTGTTTGTTTATTTGTTTGTTTTGTAAAAACTTCAGCACTTATATAAAAATACAGTTTAATTTTGGGTTATGAGATTGAAGTTGGAGTGAGATTTAAGTTTTTGCTTTTTGGTTGTCAGTCGAAGGTCCTCATAAAGGTAGTAAGTCAAAAGTGTGTGTGTGTGTGTGTGTGTGCAAATTTCTCCACAAATATAAGAATATTCTCAAGTGTCAAACAAGTGTTCCCATGATCATAGGAATAAATGTTTTTTTTTTTTTTTAACAAAGCTGCAAACTTTTATAATAAAGAGTTGGTGTTCACTAACTCACTCATTCTCTATAGCACCTGTAGAGGGTCATGGAGACTTAGGGCACGTGGCGGGGTACACCCTGGACGAGGTGTCAATCCATCGCAAGGCACACATTCACACACTATGGGCACTATGGGATTGCCAGTTAGCCTAATCTGCGTGTGTTTGGATTGTAGGAGGAAACCAAAGCTCCCCAAGGACTCAGTGGGATAATTTTTGGATATATTTTGTCTAAATATGGCCAGAGGCAAAAAAAATATCTGACCTATTAAGAATGTATCCACACACTTTCTGTCCTCCTGAGGGCCTGCCATTCACGTTGACATTTATTACTAAACGGTCTTAATCACAAGCATGTTTAATATCTTTATGGGAACCAAACCTTGCCACAAGCTTTAGCATTGTGGGGACGTCGGCCTGGTGGGTCCTCATAAGGATTGTGAGAAAAATGTGTGTATGTGTGAGAGAGAAAGCGAGAGAAATTGAGAGAGGGAGAGTTGGGAAATAAGTTAACTAAATTATGATGAAATTTGGAATAACTCTCAAACAAACCTAACTACTCTGTAATTTTAATCTCCCCAGCTTCCATATTTACTTTTAATAACCGGAGACGTAGAACCAGAATGTTTATATTTTTCGTCTTGACAAATCTCAGATTAAAGTTGATGAAATGGCAGAAGCGGAAGAATCAGCGCTGAATGTTAACGATCCCGTCAAGCAGCTCTCGTTCACTCGCACGGAAAATTGATTTTGGCTATTTACGCACGTCTGTCTTCTGTGTGATTTACAGCTGAAAGCTGGACGAGTAAGTGTTTAACCTCTCACACTTTAATCCAGATTATCTCCCAATCCATCCACTCTCTCTGTGTGGCCTGATGTGTTGTAATCCCAGTGCCACACATGCACAATCGCATTCGCCCAGCAGACCACACACACACACACACACACACATATATATATATATATATATATACACACACACTCGGGGGCCTGTTAATGTGCTTGAGTTAAAAAGAGTCATGACATTATTCATCATAACCCCCCTCATAATTCTGCCAGACACGCCGACCTGATGTTGAGTGACGGCTCGGTAATGATATCCCCTCAGCTCCTTATTGCGCCAGAGAAGGTAAATATTTATGATCCCTTGTGTCCCTGCTGTTAATAAAGGTTTGACGAACGCTCCAGCTGCGTTACATTTCAGATTTTTACCTCACCTCTCTGACTCCCTTGTTTTGTTGCATCGACATCTTTAGGGCCCTTTACTGTATCAACTTGTTGGAATTGCAGTAGACCTTTAGAGCCACTGATCCAGAATGCCATTTGTCCAAAGGATGTTTCGAAATCTAAACATAAGCAATAAGATTTTCGGATTCAATAACCTTTTTGATCTGATCTACTGTAGCTCTTATGCTAATAGCTCTGTGGGGCGTTCAGGTCGAACCGGGATATGTGATGGAACTCCTGGTGAATGAAGGCGTAAAAGCGATTGACATTTACAGGAGACTTTAAGCGCAGTACGGTGATGAGACTCTTAGCCGCGGTAAAACATCTGTACGGTGCCAACGTTTTAAAGAAGGCCGCATGTCCATGAATGACGATCCTGGCCAACAGCCCAATGCAGTCCTTCTTGTGAACAGATAACTTTACTCAACTTGTACATGAGCTACTGTAGGCTGGGAGTTTTTGCCACGTCCCCTGTACAGTCCTGACCTCGCTCCAAGCCATTTTCATATGTTTGGGCCATTAAAGGAGCTCCTGCGAGGCCAGCACTTCAGACGTGAAGCCGGCAGTCATGGCTCTAGTATACTGAAAAAACTTTCTACCTCGATGGTATCCAAGCACTAGTGAATCACAGGGAAAAGTGCATTAGTGTAGCTGAGGATTATATGAGGGAATAAAGGGAGTTTTTTTTTTACTGTGTTCTCTTATTATGCAAAATCAAAAGTCGTGCTTTGACTTGAAGTCCTATTTTTTGTGCTGCTATGGGGGCATTAGTGGTTCTGTGGTATGGATCTCGCATCCCATGTTGAAGGCCCCAAACTCCGCCCCTTGGGTTGCAGATCACCCTTAGTGCTGGTTCTAAGTCTGGGGTAAAAATGTCTGAGTCACATCTGGAAGGGCATCCGGTGCAAAATCAAATGTGCAGATCATAAACAACCTCTTAATGGGAGCAGCCAAACACAGAGCAACATCTGTTGTGTTCCAGGGCTTGCTTGCTTGCTTGCTTGCTTGCTTGCTAGTCTGAATGAATTTGAAAATGTCTTAACGCCACTGGTGAACAGACATAACCAAGATGCAGACGAGATTAGTTTATTTTTTTAAATAAGACTGAAGTGCCAAAATAAAATGTCCATGACAGATTTTTCCTTCATGAACGACTGGAGTATTAATAATTAATAATCAAGATTTATTTTATTGTGTTGTTCTTAGACTTTCGACTACTCCTGTCGAGGGGGCGCAATAGTGGACCATCCGATCCGCACCCAACTTTGCACAGGTTTCACCCCGGATGCCCTTCCTGACATAATCCTCCCATTTTTATCCGGGCTTGAGAAGAGCACTGCAACCAGTGGCTGGGGTTTAGACATTGGGTGAGAATTAAACCCGGGGCTTATTTTACATATTCTTCATACATCCTTGTGTCTATGCCCATGGAGTTTGCATGTTCAAGTGCTTGTTGGGGTTTAGATACTCTGCTTTCCACCAACAGTCCAAGGACACGCAAGTTAAACTATCTGCCTTTCCAAATTGCCCATATTGTGTGAGTGAGAGTGTGAGTGTGCTTGTGTAAACTGTGATGGATTGGCACCCCATCCAGGGTGTAGCAAACCTAGTGGCCCAAGAGCCCCGGGATAGGATCCAGGCCTGCCTAGTGCCCAAAAGTGCTCTGGGATATGCTCCAAGCCACCCTTAACCCTGTACAGAAAAAGCCGTATAGAGAGTGAGTGGGAGAGAGCGAGAGGGTGGTTTACATATTGGTTTATTTTCACTTCGGTTAACCACTTCCTACATTACCCACAACAGGATTTCCACGCTGATAGAAGTACCAGTAGGATTTATCCCTCACTCCAACTCTACATAAACATAATGATGTGGTGGTGCTCGAATCTTGTAAACTGTGCTCAAAAAGCTTTCTTGTTAACTCCACCATCTTTGCCTTTGTGCTCGCCGAATCTCTGCAGCAACACACCTGCGTCAAACAGCTGCATTGCATTCTGCGACTATGGGTCCATGTTCTGGATTTCTCATTACGACAGTACTTAGAAGTTGCTGGAAAATGTTGCGGAAGAAAAGAAGCTGGTTTGTTTTTGGCATTTAGCAGTTAAATGTCTCCCACAAATTAGCACCAAATCAGGCACAAACATTACAATAGAAACATATACGATGTGGTTCAGGGTGAAGATCGGGTAAGTTTATATGTGGACTAAATAGCATTTAAGTTAAGTAAAAGTTTATAAATGGCATGAATCTGAAATCTGAACCTGTGTAATGATCTCTTGCAGGTACAGAAAAAAGTTACTCTCTTTTTTTTTAGATTTTCATGCACTCGGATGTCCCAAATGTCATTTAGAAGGAGTGTGTGGTGCTTATATCGCACTCAAAATCCTATTTGACAAGCACGTCAGACGTCACAGAGCGGTCTTGGATTAAACATGTCGGCTGAGCATGCCAAGCATCAAGAAAACACCACGCAGGGCAGCTGGAGGGCAAACTGCGGCGATATAAGAGCAGTGAGACAGCTGTCTCGGTCAAGACCGGGGTCGAGGGGCGCACACCGTAGTGTTTAGCGAGCGTGGATAATGCATGGCTCGGCATATGGTGTCGTTCTGAATGAGAGAAGGATCACTTCGTGGATATGACGTTAAACGCATACATGCACACACTTTGAAAGATTCATCTTCGTTTAATCTCGAAGGATGGTACATGCTGAAATCGTTCTTCATATGATTTCCTTAAACGCTTCAAGATGAATAGTTGAATGATAAACTGGCACGTTAATCAGTTCCAGGATGAAGCCTGGCTGGAGTTTTATGCCAGCATGAGGTTTACAGGCATTTTGATCCCTTGGCTGGGCACAAGCCACTTTTTTTTTTTTTTTTTTGTCCTAAAGACAAATCTTATTTGATATTATGTCTTGTTGAGATGAGTAAATGACTAATGATGAAGGAATTAACATTTTAAACGTATTATATTGTATTGAGTTTCACAAGCACCCCTTAAACGCATTTTCTTCTGTGAGCTTAATAAATTACTTTCTGTATTTCCATTTCTAAAACATAAAGGAAAAAACTATAGCAGAGGTGACTCTCGGTATATATAGCCAAGACAGACAAATCTAACCGGTTCCATTTATAAGCTACAGTATGTATAGCTAATATGACTTTTTCATCGCATTACAGTAACAGTTGTGACACACCCAAAAGAGACAAACAACTAATGACACAAGCAACTTGTGTGAACGCACAGCAAAACGCAATCCATGATTTATGTACCATTCAATCACAGTACGGTGATGAGACTCTTAGCCGCAGAAAAACATTAGTACGGTGCAAAATTTTTAAAGTTCGTGAATGATGTCGGCCAAGGTTCTCATTCTCATTCAGCGACTGTAATGCCTTATCCTTGAACATTAACGGGATATCTTGTTCCCAACACACGGAAGAGTGAATGATCATGGCCCAGGCTTCCTGAGAAACTTTCTGTCCAAGCACGAGTGTGCATTAGTGTAGAAGGGGATTATATAGAGAAATAAAGGGAGTTTTTACTCTCAGAACTGAGTTCTGATATTCTGCACAATCAAAAGCCTCTCGTCGTTTAATCACAGTCATTGAAGTTGGTCGTGGACAAAAAAAAAAAAAAAAAAGAAAACCCTTGTAATGTTGTTCTTGTTGTTCTTACTGCACAACAGAGGACTGTAAAGAGATAAACTGCCCATTTAAACATTATGTGACGATTTTGTGCAATGCGAACTGAGTGTATATATAATGTTATAATATTTCAACTCTTCTTAAATACACTCCTGTGCAAAACTACAAATAGCTGTGATTGAGCTGATTATTTTTTTGCATTTAGAATAAGGAGCTGATTTGTTCCTTTAGCAGACCACTGAAATACTGCGGACAAGTTTTTCACGACCTCTTAAACAAATAAAAAAGCAGTTTCATTTGCATCACGGCTCCTGGTTCGAATTGACCCCCGCATCCGGTGACTACTCCTGGCTCTGTTTCAGCGTCTTGATCTCATTAGATGTTCGCATGGAAGTTATTACAAACTGATAAATGTGCCACATGAGGTCAACAAGAGATCGATTGCTAATCTCATTATAAAATCATCCTGAAGGGAAGCGTCCCTCTCTCTCTTTTCCCTCTCTCTCCTTTCCTCTTTCGCTCACTCACACACACACAAACAACATTTGAGGTCATTTCTCACGAGAGCGTAAACCGCATTACCTGTGCATTACCTGTATGAGGAAAAAAATCCCTTCGCCCTGTTGCGCATTTAAAACCTGGGCTCTGAATCAACCTTGAAAGGATGCAGCTGCCTCCATTTGTCTTCATTGCACCTGACAGGTAATCTATTAGTCCTGATCATGGGGACTGCCATATTGTGGAATACAAGATTTCTGCACCAAGGCTTTGGGGTATGACACGAGCCACCTGACTCAAATCCTCGCCGCTGTGCCAAAGCAATACACACACGTATACCTCCAACAGCAGCAGGTGTGGATTTCAGTACAACGTTTAACACAGCATATGTTGAATTCATGTTATGACTCATTTGAGGTAAGTTTTGCCGGCTAAGCTAATAGTTCCATCACTATATCGTTACAAAGATAGCTAACATACATCCTCCTAAGCCAGGTAAGTAGCTTGAGCTGGCATTCTTCCTTGTAAGGTGGTTAAGTAAATTGGGGTAAGTTTAGCCAGCTACTGTAAGTGAAATGTCAACTTGTATCTCCACAGCTATAGCGAACATTCACGTAGTTAACCTGAGTAACCACAGTTAAGTTAATTTAGTGAGTTAAGTAAAAAAAAAGAAAAAAAAAAAAGCTCTTTTTATTAAAATTCCACACAGATAGCTAACATAGCTTTTTGTAGTTCCAGTAAATTTAGTTAGCTAACAGCTTCTATTTTATATTTCGATGCAGATAGCTTTTGTACGTTCTGTGATTTCGATTTTAGAAGTAAATTTAGGTAAATAAATGTTAGCTAAGCTATCGTTTTCTTTAAAAAAATTCACACAGACAGGTAACATACCTCTTTGTTATGCCAGTTAAGTAACTTGAAGTAAGTTTTTGCCAGCTAAGCTAATGTTAATATGAGGTAAACTTAGCAGGCTAAGCTAATTATCTCCTTATTATATCCATAAACAAGCTAACCTACCTGTTTTTAATGCCAATTAAGTGACTTGTTGTAAGTTTAGCTAGCAAAACTGTCTTTTTATAAAAAAATCCAAACAGACAGCCAACATAACTCTTTATAATGTTTAGCTAGGTAAGCGTACAGTTTCTTTACTATATCTCCATGCAGCTTGCTAACATACCTTCTGTAATTAAGTAAGTTGAGGTAAGATATGTTACCTATACTGTGTTTTATTTAAAATTTACACAGATATCTAAAATACCTCTTTGTAATGCCCATTAAGTAACTTGAGGTAAATTTAGCTAGCCAAGCAAACTGTCTCATTATCATGTTTCCACAAATATAGCTAACACCCGAGTGTTAAGTAACTTGAGGTAAATTTAGCAAGCTAAATTTGTTGTTGTCTTTTTATTAATCAACAGAGATAGCTAGCATAGCTCTTTGTAATGCCAGTTAAGTAAGTTTAGATAGCTAAACTAACAGTTTCCTTACTATATATCCATGCAGATAGCTAACATATTTCCTGTGATTATGTAACCTGAGGTAAGTTTTGTTAGCTCAGCTGTCTTTTTATTAAACATTCACACAAATAGTTCGCATATGCCTTTGTAACGCAATTTAAGTAAACCGAAGTAAATTTAGCTAGCTAAGCTAATTGTCTCCTTATTAGAGTTCCACAAATATAGCTAACATTCAGGTGGATTAAATAATTTGAGGTTAATTTAGCCAGCAGTCTTTTATAAAAACAAACAAACAAACAAACAGATAGCCAACATAGCTTTGTAATCGGAAAAAAAAAAAAATCAAGCACATAGCTCTTTGCAATGCCAGATAATTAAGGTAAGTTTAGCTAGCTATGCTAACAGTTTCCTTACTAGAACTCCATGCAGATTGCTAACATACCTTCTACGATTAAGTAACTTGAGGTAAGTAATGTTGGCTTAGCTGTTTACTTACTATATATTACACAGACAGCAAATGTACCTTATTTTAAAGTGGTTTTGTAACTTGAAGTAGGTTATGCTAGATAAACTAAGTGTTTATTTTACTATATATCTACACAGATAGCTAACATGCTTCCCTGTAGTGCAGTGAGGCAACATGAGGTGAGCTAGCTAAGCTCGTCATTAGCTTGAGTTGGGAAGCTAGCCATATTAGGCTATATTAGTGACGTCATCAGGAGATAGATGGTAGCTTGGTGTAAATTAGGGTTTGTTGTTCATATTTCACTCAATTATAATTTTATTAAAATTAAATTTCAGCATAATTTTAAGCAGTTAAGCCACAGCCGCTACATGAAAACCGACTCCTCCTTCCTTCCACCCACCAACCCTAAAAAAAAAAAAAACCAAGGGAATACCCTGAAACTGAATACAAGAGAATGCAAATTGCATCAGAGCGCAGTGCCTTCTGGGTTAGTTTTGTTCCTGAAGTAGACTCAGTCCCGTGAGTCTCAGAGGGCTCATCTAACAAACTTTCCTTCAGCTAATAAAGTATTGCAGCAGCCCCTTGGGTTTGTGAGCGGAAGTCAAGAAAGTTGTGTTAAAAACAGTATTGGAACACAGCCTGGTTCTTCAATTCCACAGCGGTTATCAATTATGAATGGAGAATTCTGCTTGATCTGCGTCCGCCGAGTAGTCACAGATGAAGAAAGAGAGGAGAAAAAACAAGAAGAATAAATGGTGTGTGTATGTGTGCATAAGAGAGAGAGAGAGAGTGAGACAAACAGAGAGAGATCATAGGCACGTTCCCCATAGTTTACTTAAAATCAATTACTTATATATTCATGTTAGTCCTCAGATGTCATCTCCGGCAGCCATAAGGCAACTATTCATTCATATTTAAAAAACATTTAGGTGATTATACCTTAAATATAGAACAAATGTACATTTCATATTATATTTATGTGTATAAATAAACATCGATAAGACATTTAAATCTTAAAAATTAAATGATTATATGAATTTATGAAATTACAAAATTTTCATTTAAATCCTGGCATTAAAAAGCAAACAGTTGGCTTGATAATTTTATTTTGTTAATCTCATATTGAATAACATTATTTTTATTATATTTGAATAATTAAATATAAAGATAATTAGATTATATATCAAAATTATTATTGTAATAATAATAATAATAATAATTATTATTATTATAATTACAATAATTAACATATTCATCTTCTCTACTGCTTATCCTATACAGTCGCAGGACGCCTGAAGCCCATTCCATTAAACTTCGGGCACAAGGTGGGTTATACCCTGGACAGGGTGCAAATTCAGCGCAGATCACATATGCACACACCACAGACTCAGTACAGGCAATTTGGGAACACCAATTAACCTAATATGCATGTCTTTGGAATGTGGGAGGAACCCGGATGAACAAACCCACCAAGCATGGGGAGAACACGCAAACTCCACGTCTGTCCCGAGGCAGGAATTGAACCTGGACCCTAGAGGTGCGAGGCCACTAGGTCACCATGCTGTCTATTATTATTATTATTATTATTATTATTATTATTATTATCTAATGCTGTGGAATGTCTGCAATATATTAGTTCCTGTTATCGCTTATGTTACAGCAGCTATAAACTGGTGTTTCTTGATTGACCAGATTCTCTTTTTTCTAACTTTAATAAATGAGCAAAAATGTTGAATGTTACCAAGAACCTGCCGAGCTGGCTGTGTCAGGAGACATTCAGCTTTACATCTGACTGTTATAAAGCTGCGAAACAGGAGATTTCTTCAACTAATATTAAATAAACAAATCTTTGTAATTTTTTTATTTTTTATTTTAAAGCTATATATGAGCACGTACGATGGAAACAGAACAATTAGGTATTAGGATATGAACTGCTGTCAGACTTGCTGTTATGGAAAATAAATCAACACCTTCTAACCAATCAGAATCGAGCTGTGGTGTAATTATATGTAGAGAACGGCTAAATTGACATGGCTGTTAATCACACTCGCCCCACGCCAACTCCAGCACAGCTGGAAACATTGCTCAAAGCCGCGTCAATGTATTATTAACAAGACATTCATATTTAATGCGGCAGGTCTAGGTGTCACGCTGAGGTGTGAGTTAGCATAACTAGCCGGTGGATGATGATGCATGAATCCTGCAGCCACTGTGCGTATTAATGACCGCATTATACACGCCAAGACACGTATTAATCACAGGCGTCGTAGTGTTACGCGCTCTCTTTCCTAACAGATTTGTCAGGAAACGGATTAACCTCGTCCCAGGAAGAGAAAAAGAGACAACAGAGAGAGAAAACAGACAGCTGCAAAATGAGAAGCGGGTTTAATTGAAAACCGCTGTGGATGTGAGATCTGGGCTGTGTTCCAATACCTTTAACATGACCTTGTTGACTTACCCTCACCATTTCGACTCTGCCAGCCTGAAGGGCTGCTCCAATTAGCCTGAGTGAAGTTTGTTAGATGAGCCCTCGCACACTCAAGGGATCGAGTCGACACCACGGCCGGAGAAGAGAAATAATTGGGAAGGCGATTGGATGGCAGGAAGTCCTAGAGTGAACATGTTTGAAAGGTTGAAAGGGAGTGTGGAGGGGGGGGGGGGGGTTGTGTTTGTGTGAAATATCAATCAAAAACATCAGTTGATACTTTCTAATTAGTGCTTCTTTTTTAATTAAAGCTTAATAATGGACTAGCGTCTTATTCTATGTCAGTTTGTCTAATATAGTATACCTCTCAACAAAAGAAAAACTACATTTTTACAATGAAAATTCTTTCTATTCCAAGGACAAAGAAAAATTCAGAGGGCTACGTTTTAAAATATTTTATCGGCATAAAATATGTATTCTTTTTTAAACTTTTTTTAATATGATTTAACCATTTACAGATAATTATTTACTCTGTACTTTAAAAAAAATGTATGAATCAATTCATTCATTGTAATGTAATTTTCTTCTCCCTGAGGCACAATCCCATATTTTTTCATGCTTTTATTATTATTTATTAGAAATACCTTATTCATTTTACGCATACTTTAGAGGTATTTCAATCTCAGAAAAAAAAAACATTTAAATTTACAACCATTAAGTGTTCTGCAGTTATCCCTCTGGGGAAAATCCTTAAAGCTGAACTATAACCTTTAACCCCTCTACCAAGAATGTTTTTCTATCAGAGGGTTCCATGTAGAACCCTGTAATCAAGCTAAAGACACTTAACTATCCAAATAATCCTTCTGGAAATACTTTTTCTCCTTTAAGGAAGCACATCCTTAATCAAACAAGGCAAGCTGAGCAACATCCTGAAATTAAGCACATGATAAATGGAAGGTAAATATGTTCGCCTAGTAAAAACAGCGGGGTTAGTCCCGAATAATGCAAAGTTCCGTCCTGAGAAATTGCCGAAAAATCGCCGTCTGTGTCCTTAATAGTGCCGACGCTAAGACACTAAAGTGACAGCAGGCTGCAGGGGTTCAAGTTCCCAGCATGGACTCCGCCGTGGGTAATCCTGTCTAACACGCATGCAAATCCCATCTCTACACAAACACAATGGCCAGCTTGTGTACGCTGCTGCCACAATTAAGCCCAGGGGAGACAGGGGGGCCCAAGTTCAGACGCAGTTCTGCTTGTTTGGCATTAAGAAATGGAGAATCAGTAAAAGGAAAAAAACAAAAACAAAACATGTTCATTTATCCAATTAGAGAGCATGCCATCGTGCTCCTGAGTCAGGCCCACATTCAGCTGTTGTTAGACTGATATCTGCGATTAAGTCTCTTTAAAACCCAATCATATGTGAGTGTGTACTCCTGGGTTTCGTCTACGCAATTATACCCCGACTCCCGCTCTCCTCCCTGATCCTCTTTCAGCAAAATGCCTGTGTGTTTGCCATTTTCTCTTCCATTCAGACCCCAGCGGGAGGCCACAATAGCCCAGCTGGGGGTCTTCGTCCCAATTTGCCATTGTTTATCACCATTTCGCATTCTCCGACTGAAACAGTACTCCCACCACCACCATCACCACCACTACCCCAGCTGCCCCTTTGGCACCCAGAGCCACAGCTTTGTCACTCTCAAACCCACGAGAAACCTTTGAGGTTGCTTCTCATATTCGCCGTCCCTCCAGTCCTTTATTAAAACAAGGCTTTCCACTTGTATGGAAGGAGTCTTCAGTGTCAATGCTTCTTTTCCGTTAGTGTAAAGCTGCAACTTCCACTATGGGAAAGACATCAGAGGACATGATGATGATTTTCTGTCTAACTTCAAACTTGTTGAATGTTTGAAGTTCTGCAGATGCTTACCAGTGTTAAATACATCTCATAAATGGATATAAATACAATATGAGGTTCTTGGTGTGGTTTATGAGGAATAATAATGCACTGGCTATCATTATGTACCGTACAGTGTATGTGCAACTTGTAGATGGTAATTACTAACCATATTTATCTACCCTCTGTCTATCAGTGGAAACGGACCACTAAGACCAGCGGTGGTTAGATATTATTTAAGTGATGGACCGTTTCCGGCACAGCAGTGACACTGAACAGGGTCCACGTGGTTCACCTTTGACACCTACACAAGGACATCTGATAGAAGACATCTAGCATTTCCTGTTCATCAAGAAAGTCTTTGGCTTATCAGTCTCATGGCGTTTTTGGCCTGTGAAAGAGCTACACCAGTTTTACAGTATTTTTAAATCACCTGATTCCAATTAGAGTATCTGACCGCAGCTTCCTTCCTTAATCAAATCTGTTATCCCTTACTCCTCTGTGAATGGCCACGCTCACCGTGTCCACTGTTGCTATGCATAATAGCATGACAAATCAGAGGATCGGATCAGAAGTCTGCCGTGTAATTAAGACTTACCCCACTGGAATGCGCTGTCCAGGGTTCCAGTACTACCTAAAGCCTACGAGGCTTGGAAGGTTGACATAGTAAAGAAACAATCTTTCCCCCTTAAGTCTGCAATAATGCGAACCTGTGTAGTTGCTCAAATTACCGAGTTGATGGGGGGTCTTGCAGATTTTCCCTATGCAATACAAATGGTAATGTTAAAAAAAAGTGCCATCTCCCATCCTCCTCATGCTTCCCCCTCCATTCTTTCTTCGTTTTCCCTCTCCATCATTCTGCTCTTGCACTCCGCCTCCCTTGTCAAGACTCTCCTTTTGTTGACATCAACCGGGCATCAATGGTCTCTTTGTGCGCCGGAGTGTTTTCACTCCAGCAAATCTGATTAAAGGGAGACCTCGGTGGTGTGTTCATGCCAGAGCTTTGATGGGAGTTACAGCAGAGGAGCAAAGGATAATTCGGTCTACCACGGTGTTGGTGCAAACGATATAATCAATCCAGTCTGGAGTTGCCAAAGTGTCACTTTCAAGATCTGGTTTCCCTAAGTGAAAAAAATGAGAGGCTTTTTCTTTTTCCTTTCTTCAACTTTTTCAGGGACATACAAACGTTGTTGAGGA
>JAAGKR010006777.1:0-14507 GCA_011419295.1 Clarias macrocephalus
GTGAGAGGGTGTGTGTGTGGGTGAGAGGGTGTGTGTGTGGGTGAGAGGGTGTGTGGGTGAGAGGGTGTGTGGGTGAGAGGGTGTGTGTGTGGGTGAGAGGGTGTGTGTGTGGGTGAGAGGGTGTGTGTGTGGGTGAGAGGGTGTGTGTGAGAGTGTGAGAGGGTGTGTGTGTGGGTGGGTGAGAGGGTGGGTGAGAGGGTGTGTGTGTGGGTGAGAGGGTGTGTGTGTGGGTGAGATAAGTGTAGTGTTACAGTAATTGGTTGATTTGTGATGTTTGGAATATAAATGATATAATAAACTGATATAATTCTTTTGATTGTGTAAAGCTGCCTTGCGACAATGTCAATTGTTAAAAGCGCTATACAAATAAAATTGAATTGAATTGAATTGCGAATTGGGGAAAGAAAAAAAATATATATATATATATATATATATATATATATATAAATCACTGAATAAAATGGCTGTTACAGTCTTTCCTCTGGAATTTTAGCTCAGAGACGTTGTGTGCTTTTGAAGCACTGATGAACAGAAGATCATTTGCGGTTAAAAACTCTTATTTAATATCCCTAAAATCTCAAGCAGCACAGATACATGCTGGCAACAAAATATATATATTTACACACACACACACACACACACACACACACACACACACACAGACACACACAACACACACAGAGTAAGACTGTGTGTCCAGAGTAAGACAAAAAAAATTGTATACACACTTCAAGAAAAACTTAATGCTAATACGTTATATATACAGTGTAAATGTCATAATAATATGATAATATTATACATTTTGTATATTACATTAATATAATGTACACTTTTTAACTTTGGACTTGTATGTATGTTCTGGTGTGTGTGTGTGTATTTATGTGTGTGTATTTATGTGTGTGTATTTATGTGTGTGTATTTATGTGTGTGTGTATGTGTGTGTGTGTATGTGTGTATGTGTGTGTGTGTGTGTGTGTGTGTGTGTGTGTGTGTGTGTGTGTGTGTGTGTGTATATGTGTGTGTGTGTATATGTGTGTGTGTGTATATGTGTGTGTGTGTATGTAGGTGTGTGTGTATACAGTTTTATGCAAAAGTTGATAAATTTATTGATAAAATATTTATTGATAAATAACAGATTTTGGTGATTTTTTTAATTGAAATGATGTTAACAGTCTCTACTGGAAATGGAAAAAATGCACAATATTTTCAGCAAACATTGGTGCATAGTTACTTCTTATGCCATAAATTGAACAAAAATAAAAAACCTTATTATGGCACTGTGCAAAAGTTTGGGCATCCTACGAGAAAATTTAAATACATACATACACACACACGCGCACACATATACATACATACATACATACATACATACATACACACACTGTGTATTTGAATTTTCGGATACGTCAGATAAAACGAATATATATATATATCAAAAAACAAATCAAAGCTAAAATGCTGAGTTTTATTAGCCTCTTCTCCCCTACTCAAATCCCTTCTCTCTCTCTCTCTCTCTCTCTCGGCAGGATTTCTGCCACGGTCAGGTGATGTGGCCTCCTCTCAGCGCGCTGCAGGTGAAAATGGCTCCAGCGGGCAAATCGTGCAAACAGGTTTGTCAGGAGGAGCAGCTGATCTGCGAACCGTCCTTCTTCCAGCACCTGAACAAAGACAAGGACCTGGCCAGGTGGGCATGTTTACTTCAAATCTCATGGTTTATGGCCTCGTCTCGTTGTAATTTAAGGTTCTCGTTCCCTGCGGTGAAAAAGAAATGAAAGGACACGTCATTGGTGAAAAATGGTTCCCCTGCTTCACGTCACGCTGCATCACACCAGCGTGTGATGTTACACGTTATTGCAGATTTTTTTTTCTGTATCACGTCCCCAAGTGTTTTAATCCTTTATGTAAACTGTGGGTTTTAACTTTGCTTTTATCCGAAAGGTTTTGAACTTTCATCAAGAAGCTTTTTTATAATGAAACTTGCCGTTTAGCACACCTGGTGTTGTTCCCTCAGTCATCTTATTATCCGCGTTAAACGTGTCACACAGTCGTGTAACCGCACTGTGCTTATGGGAAGCCATTAGGGTCAAATTGGTCATATGATTAATTTGGGTTTTTAAGAAAAGTAACATTTACAATTTTCTAGATTAATGACATGCGTTAATAATGACAGCGCTAGTTATATAAATGTCTATTCATGCTGGAAGTCCTAACTGAAATCAAACCTGTATCGTGTGTCTTCCTGTGTCTTCTGCACTGCTAAATATTGACTGATCCCTTTAATCAGACCATTTTAAACCAGACACATCATACTGGTTTATACTGGTTATACTATGAATATTTTACATTTTTTTATATTTGGTTTAGGTGTGATGGTGTTAACCATGTTCTTCTCTCTGTCTGTGAAGTTTATTATACATTATAATTAGATAGCATTGGATTTTGTCTATTGTCTCCTTAAGTATGTAAGGTATAAATATTAAATTGTAATATCCTTTTAAAAAATAAATAATAATAATAATAATAATTATTATTATTATTATTATTATTATTATTATTATAATCTGAGCATAATCTAAACATCCAAAACTGTTTTTTGTGTCCACCACTAGAGGGCAGTGTTGTCTACATAATATCCAGTTTTTCAACCTGCAGTTGTTGCCTCTTTCTCTCTGTCTCTCCTCACACTTGTCTCTTTTAAGTATCTCTTTCTCTCCATCTCATGTTTCTGTGCTCCGTCTCTCCCCCCTGTAGGTTTGGTGTGGAGTGCAGGACGGTGGAGAGCGTCGGAGACATCGTGGTCCCAGCGTTCAGTGAATCGTCGCGTCACTGTGTGCTGCAGGCCGATCTGCTGCTGTTCAGCTGCGCGGGAGCTCACTCCTCACTCCAGCGCATCTGCCCCTGCAGGGACTACATGAAGGGCCAGGTGGCGCTTTGCAAGGACTGCTTATAACACCCAAACACACACACACACACACACATTCCAGTGTTTCCCCTTTAGCTCTGGGACGGGGTTCCATCGTTTTAGGATCAGAGGATGTTTTCTTGAGGACCCGAGTCAGTTTCTACTGCCTATGTTCAGTAACCAGCTGCTGACATTTTAACATATTATTATTATTATTATTATTATTATTATTATTGTTATTACTGTTTATCGTGAGCAAGCAAACTGCAATATATTTATTTGTGACGCACTTTGTTAGGCAAGAGTCTCAAAAAGAAAATGTCTATAGAAAAGCTTGTTTCTATCGTTCTGTTTAAACAGTCTTTGGCCAGGTCCGCTTTGTGGAGCAGTTTATGAGCAGCTACTGATTAGGAATAAAATTCAGAAATTAGGAAGAACCTCCTCTTAATATCAGGCTTGTTTCCAACTTTTGAGGATCTTAAGTGTTCTGGAACTCTGATGAATGTGCAACGCAACAGACCAGTTTTCATATATTACCAATAATTGCCAATAATTATTAATTACCTATAATTACTACCAGTGAATAATAATAATTAAAAGTTACTAATCCATTTTAAATGGCTAATAATGTTCAGTTCCAAAAGATTTTTCATAATTCTCCATAATTAGTAATAATTACATAATTTCAATCATTACAGATAACAATCATTACAAATTACCAAGAATGACAGCTAATTACCAATTTAGAATAAACACCAATCATTACAGATACCCAATAATTATCAACTTCTAATAACTACTGATTCTTAATTAGTTCTGATTTACCAGCATTCCAAATGTTTGCAAATTAGCAGTTCTTAATAATTCCAAATTACTACTAATTTACCAATTACTGTTTATTTTAATGGCTGCTCATTTTCAATTTTCAATCATTTTAAATTCATGCTAATTATTAATTTCCGGTCATTTTCAACAATTACAGCTTTCCAATAAATTTCAGATTCCCAATAATTACAAATTGCCAACAATGTATAATAGTTAATAATAAGAAGAAAAATTTTTGCCAATTTCCATTAACCAATATTTACAGATTTGTGTGTATTACAGACACCTAATAACTACAAATGCCCTTTATTCTCAATAATTTCCTATTTCTGATGACTTTCTTTTAAATGCCTGCTGATTCCCAATTAACAAAAATTTCTAATTACAGATTTCCAATCATTACAGATACTCAATAACTACCAATTGTCATTAATTACCAATTACTAATATGTACCAGTTTCCAACAATTATTGATTCTCAATCATTTCAAATGCTCTAATCTGAAACTTCAAATTACTGCCTGAACTTGCTAACAGTAATTGCTAATAGATTCATTCGGTCCTAATCCTTTACATCGGAGTTTCTTAAAAGCGTTTTCGACAAATATCATCGCAGAACCTGCTGGACGTTGCTTATTCAGATCTGTTCTGTTGTGTTGCTTAGCTTTCGTAAAGCCCAGACTGATATTTCGGGGAAACACTGCACACACGCACACAATGCTGGAAACCGAATCAAGGTTTCAGAGCAAGTGATCATTTGTAAAGAAAACAGGAGAGAAACGATGGACAAAGACAAAAGGAAGGCCAGACAGAAGAACAAGTCATGAACCCGTACTCTGAACCGGCCTGAAATACTTGAAGGAGGCGCGGCAGGAATAAGGAACTCGTCACTGCCCCGTGTGTACGGAGGAGACACTCCCGCGCTGCGCTGTTAGATTTTGTTCTGTTTTATTCAATCCTCTCCGTCCCTCCATCATATTGTTCATCGCGGGACCAACGTGCCCAGGACGGAAACTTTATCAAAGCGCCAGAAAAAAACAGTAAAAAAAAAAAAAAACAACAAAAAAAAAAAATCCTCTTTAAGCCTGTTTGTGGAAGATTTTCTATTCAGACTGCCTGCACCGCACTGCATTTACATGTACATAGAAATTTTAAATAGAAGTAAACGTGCTGCAGCGTCCCCACAACGGCACACGCACACTCATTTCCCCGGCCTTCTGTGTTTTGTGGCCTGCTTTTAGCGAACAACGAGAACACATTTCTGATCCTCATCACACTCTCGAAATGAACTCGGCTAGTCCTCCAGATTTCAATATCATATATTGAAATTACTTGGAAGCGACACAAGCTGTTTGAGATGTGATGGTTATATTCCCGCAGCTCATCTCAAAACTCATGTACATACCATATGGTAAAAATCGTCACTTTCAACGCTTTGAAATCACATGATTTTTTTTTTTTCTTTTCTCCGAAGTTCCTTTCACTCTTGGATTCTTAATTGTACACATCAAACGTTTTTCTTCTTTCCTCAGCGAAAGTGCACTACACTAGCTTACAAACTGAAAACCGGAAGTGACGACACTGTACAATTGTTCATAAGGATTTCTTTTTATTTTATTTATTTTGTATACAAAATAATGTCTGGTGATTTTTTATTTATAAGGTTTTTGTTTTTGTTCGATTGTATGTTGCTTTACAGAGGGAAATATTATTTATGATGAGTTAAAAGTGTGTTTGCGTGCACGGGCTTGTCCAGGACATAAATCCGCATGACATTGAGGATAAAATTATGACGATAGCACAATTGATGACATCATCTTGTTTTAGCATTCATTTTAATATAATGGGTGACAATACACTGGAATGTTAATGATAATGAATAGTTACTAATCATACCAATATGGATGTCAAAAAAAAAACGAAAACATTATTTCCGGATCATGTTTTGAAATATGCTGATAAAAAAAAGAAGATTGTATTGTTTTTTTTTTTGTTTTGTTTTGTTTTTTTAAGACTACTGATTGCTAGGAGTCATCTGAAATAAAATTATTTACACACACTCCAAATATGGTATAATGTATCCCCTCAGTGTCACTGTTGTGGACAAGCGGTGCACCTTGAGGTCAGATTTCATGTTTAAAACAACGTATATAATAATTAGCTTTTATGTGTCACATTTACGCGTTTGCACAATTTGTATAAACGGACGGGTTCCTTCACTTCTTTTCTAACTTATTTCACGCTCTGTTTTCCCGAGATCTCAATTTGTATATAATAGTGACGACCTTTAGCCAAGCTACTGTTTATATGTTCTGTTCATGACGTGCCTTTCAGATAGCCATGTCGAAACGAGATCGAGCTTAGACGTGTAGACGTGTAGAAGAAGCAAAAATAAGCTGTTTAATATACAAAACAATATACAGTACATCTCGAGAAAAATGTTAATATAGTGAAAAGGTTCACTTTCCTTTGGAATTTAACTTAAGAACAATCATAAGAATCATATATTCTACATTCATGACATGTAAAGTGAAGTCGTTCGATTCTTTTTTTTTTTCCTATTTTATGTTGATTACAGATAACAACTCATGAAAAGAACAAGTCCTGTATCTCAAAATTCTAGAATGTTTTAATTTCCAGTTTGAGTAAATTACTATTCAAACAGTATAATACCATTTACCTTGTAAAAATCGGAATTAAAGCAAAAAAGCTTGAAATATTTCACTTTCCATGTAATGAGTTTAGAATATATATATATGAGAATTTCACATAAATAAAATTATGAAAGTACTTTTTCAGATTTTTTTTTTTTTTTTTTTTGAGATGCACTGTAAAAATGTAAATGCTCCTGAGTGATCGTTTTGCCAAAACTGGTGGTGGGTAGAAATGTAAAGTAAAATATGTATTTTGTAATTGTTTACAGTCGTTGATGGGGCGTGAAAGGTGCACTTGTGATGAACAGGCTAGTCATTCATTACAGCTCATTTAATGAGATTAGAAATGCTTTAGGCTCAGTGATTGCTCGAAGTATTGATGCAAATGCAAGTTTCTGTTTACTGCTCATTTTTATCCGCTTGCTTCTTTTGTCTTTTGTTTTGTTTTGTTCTTCCCCAACCCACCCCTCTTACATATGTGTCAATCAGTTTTCATCAGTTCATCCTGCTTTTGTGTGTTTCATGTCATGACGGTGATAGAAGATTTAGAGGACATAATGAATTGAAATAAAATAAAGTCAGTTTTTTTTTTGTTTGTTTTTAATGAATCTGCTGGATATATTTTTATTTTTCAATAAACTTTCTGTGACAACAGAAATTTCAATATAATATCTATGTGCACTCTAAAGCAGCAAATATACAGTGTGTGTATGTGTGTATATAAATATCTATCTATATATACACACACACACACACACACACACACACACACACATGTATGCATATATGAATATGTATATAACTAGCGGCTCCTTGCCAGTATCAGTAACACAGAGGTGAGACTCGAAGTCATGCAGGGATGCCTTCAGACTTGTGTAAGTCTTAACCACACATTGTGCAAACAAAACCTTGTTTGCATGCCTGTATGTTTAAGCAGGTCGATGTTCCTGGCATGAACCTCCACTTTGGCCGCCTGCAGGAAATCCCTACGAAAATATACATCGTCATAAACCAGTTCACCTGGTTGTGTCTATTTGCAAAAGGATTTACACCAATGAGCAATGCAGTGCATTACTATATAACAAGAAAACACAAGACTCACTCTATTGCACCTAAAAGTTTACTAGCTACTATCACTAGTTCACCCATGGCCACTACAATATTGTTATATTTGCTACATGTGACGCTCAGATACCTGACAAAAGTCCCACATACTGTATACATCTGAAAAGGCTAGAAATGACGGTTCACATAATACTTCCAGATTTCACATCCTCTAAGGCGAGGATAAGGCCTCACATGTGCAATCACTTTCTGTGCTAACATTTTTTTTTTGTTTGTTTTTTGACACGATTCAATCAAACATAAAATTATACAGTAGAAAAACACCCACTGATGTCGTAAGTAGTCTACCAAACTTTGAGAGGGCTTGGTGTCTTAACTGTGCGGTCAATTTGAAAGAATTTAGCATATCATGCTAACAAGGTAAGATTAGTATTCAGGAAGTTAGCCAATGATTTCTAATGAGAGACTAACATAAAATGATGAAAAGTATCCCAGCTGTTACATAAGCCTAAGGGGGTATGTTTTATGAATGAAAAAATAATGAATAAATAAAGGTTCTTTTAAGAAATCTTATAAGAACCATGAAATGTGAATGCTCCATAAGCCACTAGCTTCATTTAGCATTCTTTAGATGATTTCATGGCAGAACAAGAGAGTAAGTGAGAAGTAAATAAAAAATTAATTTAATATAATTATTAAATATCTGGTTAAAGGAAATAAAATAAATATCATGAAACTGTTGTGTATGTGATACACATTACATTAACTTAAGACTAACCTCTGACTAAACTTGCTCGGATTAGCATTCATGAGGTGTTTATAATGTGTTAATAAAATTTCACACAGCAATGTCTTGTGAGTAAGGAAGTGGAATAGATGTAATTGTAAAATGAGAAATTAACAAGTAAAACAGTGTTATATTTGATAAAACTCTTTGATAAAAAATGACAGTGAAATGAGAGTGTAACATACAATGCTAATGCTAGCCTCAAGCCTGACTAGCTAGAACTAGCTGTCACTTGTTTTATTGATTTAATGTAAAGTGAATGCTAAAAAAAAAAAAAAAAAAAAGGAAGATGAAATCAGTTTTAAAAATTTTAAATGTCGTTGGAGGGGTTGTTAACTCCTTAAGAGCGAAAAAGTAAAAAGGCTAAAAGTTCTTCCAGAATGTTCTTCCATGTGTGACGTATGCTCACTGGGCTACTGTAGTAGCTTTAATTCATCCCAGGACTTTATAATACACCAATCAGCCATAACATTATGACCACCTGCCTAATATTGATTAGGTCCCTTATTTTGCCACTGTGTGTTCTGACACCTTTCTATCACAACCAACATTAACCTTTTCCTTAAATCTGAGCTACGGCAGCTCTTCTATTGGCTCGGACTATACAGCCAGCTTTTACTCCCCATGTGCATCAGTGAGCCTTGGACACCCATTATGCTGACGCCAGTTCACCGGTTTTCCTTCCTTGGACCATTGAGGTGGACCCTGACCACCAGACAGGACCTCAAGACCTGCAGCTTTGGAGTAGCTCTTATCCAGTCCTTTACCAATTCACAGTTTCGCCACTCAGATCCTTAAGCTTGGCCATTTTTTTCTGCTTCCACCACATCAACTTCAGGAAAAAATGGTTCACTTGCTGTCTAATATTGTATATCCCACCCACTTCCAGTCACTATTGTAACGAGATATTGAAAATGTAGATACTGTGAGAAGGGCCAGATTGTAATGTAATTTTGTCACTAAACTGTGAAACCATAGCGGTAAGCAGAGCTGTGCTAATCACTGAACGCTCTCGTTCATAAAAACTACACAAAATCGAACAATACTTGAAAATCGTCAGAAATAATTAAATATAAAACACACGCATCATTCTAACGTGTACGCCAGCCACGTCACCTAACATGGGCAAATTATCATAGCTAATGAAATAATTTACATTAATTATGTAGTATATTTCTCAAATCCATATGTCTACTACTACTACTACTACTTCTACCAATAAATCTATAATTGACATTGTATAATTATACATAACCATTAAAAATTAAACTTTGACCTTCAGACCAATGTAGTTGTAACTATATGAGTGTGTTATGTACACTACTAAGCTTTAATAATATTGTGCTAATCTTTCTGTGCTGTTGTAAACGCTCAGATGTTCCGGTTTGGACCGGTTTTGTACGAGTGTGCTTCTTGTACCTGTTGGTTCAATCACATTATTTATTTTTCCGTTTGATACGTAACGGTCCATTTTAACTCTGCAGGATGTGATCGTCTTGCACCTGACTGGCTTGTAAAGAGGTAGAGCTCCTCCTGGCAAAGAAATCCACAGCCTGTAATCACATTTAAGGAAGAAAAATGTCCTGATGATATAGAATGTGAGTTACTGTAACAGCACGGCAGCTGCTTCTTCGTTTGTCGCTCGAGGTGCAGACAACGATCCTGCTGAAGATGAATGAATGCTAAATATAGAACTGTGTCCAAGCTAAAATATCTCATTCTCTCTCTCTCTCTCTCTCTCGCTCTCTCTCTCTTTCTTCTTTCCATTTCTATTTCACACCAGACACTCCAGTCTCCCGGTCAGAGTCGTGAGTGTATACGATTTTTTCACTGCAACGAAAAAACGCTTTGTCATTTTCATAAATGGTAAACACACACATACTGTACACGCACTCAATAGCTCGGTATTATTAATACAGTGATGTCCGTTGGAAACGTGATCAAAATCAGCTGCGGGAGATTTGCCACGCCCATGAAGGACGCTTCTTCGACCCAGTTTCATATCTTCTCTTGTTCCTGTTCCTGTTCCACTTTGTCCTCGTTTTCCTCAAAGCTGTCTTCACAGAGCAGGGGTGATGTTGGAAATGATGAAAGGTTGCTGTGATGCATTGTGCATTCTGTATGTATATATATATATATATGTTGGGTATGTGTGTGTGCCAAGGTGAGTGTTTCCCTTCTTAGCGAGAGTCTCTTCAAAGTGTGCGTGGGTGTATGCAAATAGAGTCCAGTTTCCACTGTGCGCTGTTGATCCTACTCGAAGCGCTCATAGTGTCTGGTCTGTCTCACTCGAGGGACCATGTCAATCAGCAGCCTGAGGAAGGAGGCAGACACGCAATGACTGACAGCAATGACCAAGAAACATGCTGTAACCTGGTGAACTACATACGCATGGATGACGAAAATCCTTTATTTAGGTTACTAATGAATAATTTGTAACCGGATTTATTTACGGTTTTAACTTTCAATTTGGGCTTGTATTACATTATCAATTTATCAGAACAAAACAAAACAAATCCTGTATTCAGGGGCCTGGAGCCTATCCCAGAAGACTTCGGGCACAAGGGTGCGTGGACAGGGTGCCAAACCATCACAGGGCACACACACATACATACATACAATCACTCACACACTAAGGCCAATTTGGGAATGTCAATTAATCTAACCTACATGTCTTTGGACTGTGGGAGGAAACCCACCAAGCACACAGAGACGGGAATCGAACCTGGCCGGGAATCGAACCCAGACCCTGGAGGTGCAAGGCGACAGTGCTAACCACTACAGCACCATGCCACACAGGACCCAACAAAAGACCCAACTTTCTTACCAATATTTTGGGAAACTAAGCAGTAAAAGGGAGTGGAGGGAAATGGTAAAAATTGGTCAGAATGTCCTCTGTGTGGAGCCTCCACCAGAATGTCTTATAGGTGGAGGAAATATTCATCGGAATTCCTTTAGAAATGAGTGTGATTGTGATTGGAATTGCTTTGTGAGTTGGTGGAATTTAGAATAACCTTGGGAGTGGAGGGGACGTGTCACAATTCCTCCATGAGCAGGGTTGTAGTTACTTCTGGAGCAGGATAGACTGGGTAGAATTTAGGAGCTTTGGGAGCAAGAAGGATTGGTCAGAATTCCTTTTGGGATTAGTTGGAAGTCGTTTCTGAATTTCTACAGAATTTCGTTCAGGTTTAAGAAGGACTGTCCAGAGTTGAGGGATTAGTCAGAATTCCTTTGGAAACGGAGGGATCACTATTATTTCATGAGCAGGGCAAATATTGGGAGCAAGAGCGATGGTCAGTAAACCTTCTGGAGAAGACAAGATTCTTCAGAATTTCTTTGGGAGTGGTTGGGATTGGTCAGACTTTATTTCAGGTATGAATAGGATTGTTCAGAAGAGTGGACTAGTGTCAATTCCTAGTGAGCAGAATTACTTTAGAAGCAATTCTGAGACCTGATTGGTCAGAATTCCATCAAAAGTGGGTGGAATTGACCTTTATTCAACTGATCAGGTTGGATAGAAAATTGATTAGAATTGGCTAAAATTCCTTTGGGAGTTCATGGGTATGGTGAAAGTCTTTAAAATGCCTTCAGGAGTAAGTAATATTGATTAGATGTTCAGGGGCAGATGCAATTGGTCAGATTTCCATGGGAGGGCTGTTATAGATTGATCAGAAATCTATCGGGAATGGGTGTGATTGTTCAGACTGGGTTTTACAACTGGGTAGGATTTGTAGGTAGGATTTCGTCCGGAGTAGGATTGAGTAGGATTTAAACAAAACAGTTCTGCTTGCACCACTACTTTCCCCAAAATCCCCACTTGTTCACTGGGCCACAAAAAGCATTATTGGGATCAGACCCTGATGTCACCATGGGTGCAGTTAACATTCCAGTTAATTCCAAAAGAGTTCAGTGGGGTTGAGGTACAATTTGGTAATAATGAATAATAACGGCATGTTTTCTATTAAGCATTTCTAGTGAATGTTTCATATTTGGGAATGTAACTATGCTGGAAAATCTTACTTGATGCCATAAGCGAGGATGGTGAGTCCAATCAGTACACCAATGGCGCCATCCAAATACCAAACCTTCGGGTTGTGCTTGAACACTTCGGCGCTGATGAGGATGGAGAAACCCATAACTCCGCCCACCAATGAGTTAAAGCCTGCAGGTAATAAATAATCAAATAAAAGTTACTCGTAATTAGCTGTTCTTATATAAATGCTAACTTCCTGTTAACAACCTCCTGTATCAAAACATCAAATTATTTATTGTCTCTTTCTCTTCCATCGTTTTCTTTCCTGTGTTTGGATCTAAATTCTCCGAAAGGACTCGTCATAGACGCAGTAAAAAGGTGTATAATGATTCCTAGTGTTAGGAGGAAATTTCTCAGCGCAGGTGTTAAATTTCACACTCGGCTGCTGAATTTAGGTGCATGTTAGTCAGCTTCTGCAGGTCTGTGTGTGTCTGGTTGTTTGCGCTGCTCTCGGTGCGGCGTGTTGGTTAAATCCGTGTTGCTTTATCTTAAAGAGAACACAACGTTCTGCCCTGTAGTGGTGTGTGGGGTCACGGAAGAAGGGCAACATCTCGGAAAGTCCTGAGAACTCTTGCGTACTGTAGGTTTGCGCTGCAGGTACAGGACGAGGATGATGAGCCCACAGTTCTTGGGAATACTTTTTCCTACCATAACCTGGATTTCAGTTCTGCCTTGGGCGTGCCCTAATCGACTTCTCCTAATGACTGAGTAGTGCATAATGACTGTCGATGGAGATTTTTTTTACCGCACAAAAATAAGCGTTTAGAATGAGTCACGATGGTTGTGATCCTTTTTGTTTCCAAATCTACAGTGTTTTGAATAAGCATTGAACGTTTAGGTCGAAATGTTAGAACATATCTACTGTATATCATGAGACCATTTATAATGCAAAACATTATAACAACAAAAAAAATTTTCTCAGAATGGGTGAAAGGATGGCCTGCTGAGCAACACATTTTCCTTTCTTCTTTTTTTTCATCACAAATGATGGTAAATATTTTGTAGAATGATATTTATTCATGGCTATGGACAAAAAATGTACACAGAAAAGAACAATATTTGGGGGGTAAGATGAGCTAGAACTCACTACGCACACAAAACTTTCATAAAATATTAAAAGAGTCCTCAGCTTAAGGACATTTTTAGCCAAATTAGTGAAAATGACAATCTAGTTTAATATGGTATTGTATAATCTATATTTAAAACATGTACAGTACAGACCAAAAGTTTGGACACACCTTCTCATTCAAAGAGTTTGAATTTGTATTATGGCAAGAAAAAAGCAGCTAAGTAAAGAAAAACGAGTGGCATCATTACTTTAAGAAATGACGGTCAGTCAGTCGGAAAAATTGGGAAAACTTTGAAAGTGTCCCCAAGTGCAGTCACAAAAACCATCAAGCGCTACAAAGAAACTGGCTCACATGCGGACCGGCCCAGGAAAGGAAGACCAAGAGTCGCCTCTGCTGCGGAGGATAAGTTCATCCGAGTCACCAGCCTCAGAAATCGCAGGTTAACAGCAGCTCAGATCAGAGAGCAGGTCAATGCCACACAGAGTTCTAGCAGCAGACACGTCTCTAGAACAACTGTTAAGAGGAGACTGTGTGAATCAGGCCTTCATGGTAGAAGATCTGCTAGGAAACCACTGCTAAGGACAGGCAACAAGCAGAAGAGACGCGTTTGGGCTGAAGAACACAAGAAAGAAAACTCGCTGAATGAGAAGGGGTGTACAAACTTTTGCTTTGTACTGTATATCTACTGTACAGTGTTGTATAAGAGTCTTGAGCCAGCCCTCATTTCGTCATTTCGTTGTTTTACTGCGACAGGCTGCAAAGCGCATAAAGATGCAACAAAAATAATAATAAAATGCTTGTTTGTGTAACAACCTCAGCAGCGACCTCATTTCCCCTCTCGTCCGATCCAACCACTCAGCATTTAACATCATCGCTACACTAATCACCGGCCTGACCATCTGTCTTCATCTGCACCTGTTTCTCACTGGTTCATGTCTCAAGTTATATTTTTCTTTACGCTTGAATGAGTCGTAGGTCACCGTGTGGCTCAACAAACAAAAAACATTCCTCTGGAACGGCTCACGTACTGTACAGGGACTGGACTGAAAATCAGAGACAGAAATAGTCCTTCAGGAAGGGTGGAGAACTATTCCTCAAGAGAGCCTAAAAAATACTAGAAAGTCTGGGGCTTATGGGGGGGGGGGGGGGGGGGTCAAAAATTTTGCACACAA
>JAAGKR010006777.1:14527-17027 GCA_011419295.1 Clarias macrocephalus
CCCCCCCCCCCCCCCCACAAAACTTTTGCACACTACTATACAAATAAACATATATTTTACAAGCTTGTAATGTGTATTTTCAGGATCTTGCTCCTCATTCACGCCCAGATCCTCCTAGTTCACTCTGTAATCGGGATTTTATCTGCGTATACAAGGCGACGTGTCAGTTGAAGAAGATACAAGACTTGATTACAACAGATGTTTTAGAATTTAATTGTGAGCATCGAGTTTAACAGATACATACAGTCCATTCACCAGGAAATTTACAAGGAACATCTGCACACCTGGACGTTCATGAAATTATTCAATCAGGCAATTATGTGCCCGTGGCGCAATGCATAAAATCATGCAGATACAAGTCAAGAGCTCCAATTAAGGGGCAGATGGTCAACAGCAGAAGACCACATCGGGTTTCACTCGTGTCAGCCAAGAACAGGAATCGGAGCCTACATTGGGCACAGGCTCATCGAAATGGGCAGTTGAGCATTGCGAAAACATTGCTTTGTCTGGTGAATGCTCCGAACTGCAGGTGGCACAGTCAGAATTCAGCCCGTCTTATGTCAATACCTCAAGGTTCTGCTAGTATAACAGCATGGAGGATATTTTCCTTCCAGACGTTAGGCTTTTTTATACTAATCGCATGATGTTTGAATACCACGGCACATTTATCTCTATACTGTATGGCCTCGATTTACTGCATTCTGCACGTCCATCTCTTGTTCCTTAACACTCCTCTTTGTTTTGTTTGCAAAGCACAAATGGGAGCTTCTCCAGGTGCGGATGGAAGTGACGCAGTAATTAAAGCTTACCGTCAGTGATGAGCGCCCTGCTGGTGAGCACTTTACCCAGCATGCACTTTAGCACGGCCAGAATCGTGCACGCCAGGCCGCTGAGCACGGACACGCTGTAGAGGAAGTCGTCCTGCAAGAGAGGAAGAGAGAGAGATGAGATGCACAGATGGATGTTGACAGAAGGGTGGAGAGGGTGGGAGTTGGAGAGACAGACCGAGACAGAGAGAGAGAGAGAGAGAGGTGAAAGATGAGCGATGGGGAGAGAGATGAGAAAAGCTGCATTCTTAATCTTAGCCAAATCATTAATACTGCATGCCAGCCTTGTAGGCAGGAAATACTGCAGCGCTGCAAGGTTACGGTTATTAAAACACAGCACTTTTCTCCCTCTCGCACACACACACACACACACACACACACACACAACATGAACATAGAATATACTGTATGTCAATATGCCCACCACCTCAACAGCGCTATGAATCTGCAGGATCAGTATCAGCAAACTCTTTATGGTGCCAAGGAAAAGTCAACTAAAAATAAAACCCCAGTGGTGACGATTTAGGCTTCAAGCATTAAAAGGAAAACACAGATTCGCACACTGAAGTCTCGTTTATCCCTCTTACAGCACTGATACGACCCTCAATCTAAATCAGTAGAAGACCTGCTGTCTCCAGGGCCCTGCTCCGAATTCCCAACTATCGCCTCCTACATTTTCTCTCTGGTTAACGCCACTGCAATCAGCAGAGAGAGAGAGAGAGAGAGAGAGAGAGAGAGAGAGAGAGAGAGAGAAAGACGGCCCTAGATCATACGGACGCATCAGTCCAGAGGGCCATGTTACAGTAACTGTTCAAAGCACTGAATTACAGACCTCAGATATACTGTAGAACACTAGAATGACGCCTTTGGCGCGGTGACAAACTCTTTTATTTAGGTGTAAGTCGAGCTCTGAGTCGGATAACACACGGATCATACGGTACGTTTCAATAAGGACCCCTACATCGTTTATCTTTCAAACGTAAGCTAGCATGCTAGTAAGACACAACCTGCATGCTCAGAGTTAACCAGCTGTAATCAGCCACAAAACAACTCCTCCAAGTCAAGTAATTTGATAAACCGTTATGATTAGATGAAAGGTAAAAATAATAATAATAATAATAAAACGCTGCGTAACATGAGAGATCTGATCTGTGAAACTGGACATGATGCAGTTTGACCACTTTACCGTACACAATACCGTCAATTGGAAACGAAGATGCTCGCTGTATTTCTGAAAGAAAATGAACCATGAGAGAGGTAACATTACAACACTAAGAGGTGTGTAACTCGAGATACCTGCGCTGTATGCAGGAAGCTGTTCATCCCAAACTCTGATCATGATTCTAAACCGCGTTCGAAACTTGGATGTGGTCGGAAAGAATGTTGATTGTCTTAAAGGCTGAATGGATGTAGTCGCCTCGCACCTCCAGGCTCTGGGTTCGATTCCCGTCTCTGTGTGCATGGGGTTTGCATGTTCTCCCCGTGCTTGGTGGGTTTCCCTCCGGATACTCCGGTTTCCTCCCACAGTTTAAAGACAGGCAGATTAAGCTAATTGGCGTTCCCAAATCGCCCGTACTGAGTAAATGAATGAGTGTGTATGTATGTCTATGTGTGTGTGCCCTGTGATCGCTTGGCACCCTGTCCAGGGTGTACCCCGCCTCGTGGCCTAAGCC
>JAAGKR010006777.1:22027-40918 GCA_011419295.1 Clarias macrocephalus
GCGTATGATTGAGTTGTGTATGTGTGTGTGCCCGGTGATGGACTGGCACCCAGGGTTTATCCGGCCTTGTCTGCTAGGATAGGCTCCAGGTCCCCCGCGACCATGAATACAGGATAAAGTGGTATAGACGATGAGTGAGTGAGTAAATGAGTGAGTCCAAAGTCATGCAGTCTACAGTCGTGGCCAAAAATGCATTGTTCTTCACCAAACTGTTGTTGCATTGTTGGAAGAAGTTGCTGTTGGAGGGTGTTTTGGTACCATTCTTTATTCATGGCTGTGTTTTTGGGCAAAATTGTGAGTGAGCCCACTCCCTTGGATGAGAAGCAACCCAACACATGAATGGTCTCAGGATGCTTTACTGTTGGCATGACACAGGACTGATGTCTTCTCCAGACAACCTTTTTCCAGATGCCCCAAACAATCGGAAAGAGGCTTCATTCGAGAATATGACTTTGCCCCAGTCCTCAGCAGCCCATTTGCCATACTTTTTGCAGAAGATCAATCTGTCCCTGATGTTTTTTTTTTTTTTTGAGAGAAGTGGCTTCTTTACTGCCCTTCTTGACACCAGGCCATCTTCCAAAAGTCTTGGCCTCACTGTATGTGCAGATGTGCTCACACCTGCCTGCTGCCGTTCCTGAGCAGCTCTGCACTGGTGGCCCTCCGATTCCGCAGCTGAATCCTCTTTAGGTGACGATCCTGGCGCTTGCTGGATTTTCTTGGACACCCTGAAGCTTCTTAACAAGAATTGAACCTCTTTCCTTGAAGTTCTTAATGATCCTATAAATTGTTGATTTAGGTACAATCTTAGTAGCCACAGTATCCTTGCCTGTGAAGCCATTTTTATGCAATGCAATGATGGCTGCAGGCGTTTCTTTGCAGGTCACCAGGTTAACAATGAAAGAACAATGATTTCAAGCATCACCCTCCTTTTAACATGTCAAGTCTGCCATTCTAACCCAATCAGCCTGACATAATGATCTCCAGCCTTGTGCTCTTCAACATTCTCACCTGAGTTAACAAGATGATTACTGAAATGATCTCAGCAGGTCCTTTAATGACAGCAATGAAATACAGTGGAAAGTTTTTTTTGGGATTAAGTTAATTTTCATGGCAAAGAAGGACTATGCAATTCATCTGATCACTCTTCATAACATTCTGGAGTATATGCAAATTACTATTATAAAAACTTAAGCAGCAACTTTTCCAATATTTATGTAATTCTCAAAACTTTTGGCCACGACTGTAGTCTGAGATTGGTATTTCCAAATTGGCCATAGTGTACGACTGGGTGTTTGAGTATGTGTCCATCCAGGGTGTACCCTGCCTTGTGCCTAAGCCTCCAGGCCTTCCATGACCCTTCACGGTATAGATACTCCAGATATAATGGATGGATGGATGGATGGATGGATGGATGGATGGATGGATGGATGGACTTTAAATAGTGGAACACTCTGGCATAAATTCTCAGACCATCTTTGCTAAACAGTTGCTCAATTTGTCAGGAACGCCGCAACTCTGGCTGCAAAAATGGATTTTATAAGATTCAGAAGAAATCCCCTGTTTGGCCAATTTGGTGCTGAGCTAAGACCAAAAGGCTTTCTGCTAAAATACCCTACTGTGTATGATTATGAAAGCACCATTAAAAATAGCCCTGGCATACATCCATATTTATGAGGATACCTGGGCGTTTTATTCTTCCTGAGGTCACTGCACAGGACACCTGAAGTTTGAGATCTGATCTTGGTCAGTGAGGACCCAGCTAAGGAAAGCTTCACGCACACAACCCATAACTGCACTAACCATTATTTAGTGCCTCATTGGCAAAAGGGTCCAGGAACAAGAACACCAACGTTAATCTTCCTAGGGCAAGATTTGGAGGTGTATGAGGAAACTGTTCCTGGAAAAGATCTTGAGGGGCAGCAGTTCATCACAAGCATGGTGGGAGAAAAACTGACAGATCCTTGCAATGTAACACTTTGTACAGCAACACCTCAGACGGGAAGTTTCTGTACTCGTCTGTAGCTTTATAAATATAAAAATGTCACCTACAATTCTGACATTCTTGCTGCTACTGAGACTTGCAACATTCCAGTGATGTTGTCACGGTTCATCATCGGTTCACGGATCATAATTAACAGTCTGGTTTGCTGGGTTAGAGTTAATTGCATGACATTTTTATCTGTGGCTAGATAACAGGATGACAAGCAAGTGACAATGACCTTCTGGACTACCGGCGTGTTAGAAGAAATGCTCCTGCGTGATCTAGGCATTGTGATTAACTGTACCTCGGAGGAGAGAAAACTGAGCAGGCCCTACTGATATTTGAACATGTAGCGCACCTTCGGCCCCAAGGTAATGGGTTAGCGGTGTGAAAAAAGTCCAGCCAGCAAGACTAAGCCGCGGAGGATTCACTGGGGAAAGTGAGGAACCGAGGACGAGGCAGCACAGTAAACTCCTCATCGATCTTATGCGGCGTAAAGGGACTTCGCATCAGGATTTTCACCAAGCTCATCAATCTTTATCTTATTCATGCACGGAGGTGACTATTTTTTCATAAACCCTGATACCACTCTGCATACCCTGGCAGTGTTCTCATCATGCTAATGTATCTGCAAGGACAGTCGAAAGTAGAGTACTTTTCCATGGCTGAAAGACTTTCCTAAAGGTTTAATTTATTTAACAATCAGTGATGGTTTGACATGTACTGGGAAACTCAGGACTTGTTCATGAATTGGGGTGGCTGGCGTCGTTCAGTGGTTAAGATATGTCACGTTTAAACCCCAGCACCACCAAGCTACCACCGTCGGACCCTTGAGTACTGCCTTTAACCCCCCAAGTGCTGAGATGTTTAATGTTTAATGAGGTATGTTTGAAAGTAAGTCCCCCTGGATAAGGGTGTCGGGCAAATGCTGTAAATGTAAATGAATGATTTCTTACCACTTCAGGGAGCACTTTGATGGCGAGAGCATTGATGGCCTTAACCAGTATGGTTAGAGCAGACAGGACAAACACCACTCCCAAAACCACACAAGCGCTGTAGAAAAACACACAATGAGTTAGCCAAGGCAAACATGGCAAAAGATCTAGTTATTAGACTAAATCTGAGTTTTGAGTACCGTCTTTAGTTTGTAAACACAGTTCAAGCCTCGGGCACTTCCGAAATAGCATCGCGGTCACACCAGAGCTAACAAGGAGAGGCATCAATACATTTATTCTAATCTTAAATGTAGATCCATGAACCTCTGTACTATTTTGGTTGGTTGCTCATAATCCTCTAGTGCAATGAGGAACAAAATATGATAAGGGTGTGCCGTTATAGGAAAATAGCTTCATGGAGGTAACGTGTGTCAGCCTTCGTCCTCTCCGGTTAGGAGCTGTCGGAATACAGGAGAGAACTGGATGGTGGGGCGAATTTGCACTTGACCAAACGTTATAACTTACAGTATGCTTCAGAAAGCCTCTCTCGTGTCAGGCAAAAGAGTTGTTGGGTTACAGAGAAACCTCCGTCCTTTGGACATTCCTGACACTCCATCATCTGTCCCATTAGCCTCATGCTAATGCTGACCTTTAGGCATGCTGGTTAAGGTTGAAAATTCAAAATGATTCAGTGGCTGACAGATTATACCACAACATGTTTATATGTGACCTTTATAAAATGATCCATGACTAGAGCTGGTGTTGTCAGGGTGCTCAAAGCCACGATGAAATGCATGCACTGGAGGACAGAGCAACGATTTGGTTAACAGATATCGTCAAATTTCCACCAGTGTAGAACTGAAAATCTATATCTCTTGTCTAGATACAGTATAGATATTTGCTTGGTATATTTACCAAAGCAATGCAAGGAAACAGAGATCAATACTGTGTACTTCGATGTGCACGGCCACAATGTTTTTTGGTGTTAAAATGGAAAAATGTGATGTTAACTGTTAACTAGTGATATCAATCGATTCAAATTTTAATCTGGTTAATCACAGTTATAGTCTGTGATTAATCACAATTCGATCACAATTTTTAAATACTTTTTTTTGTATTCTAAACGTGCAATGTTGGAATGAAGGGATGCATGACAAACTGTTTAGAGAAAACAGATTATGCAGTTTTATAATCTCTCAAACATTAACACTGAACAAATATTAAACTAAAATCTCTCAAACAGGACCAGCACTGCATGCAGTGGCTGGATAGTATGCGGTGTAACGACCCACCGACAATGAAGCTCGAACCCGGATCCTCAGATCAACAACCTAGCGCATTAGCCGCCTGAGACGCCACTCCCACAGCTTATGGTTAATGTATTCTTATTATACTTTCCCTTGAAGGTAGCTTTGGTTTTATCCAAACTTCCATCTGGAAGCTTTCTATAATGTAACTTGTCGTTCAGCACAACTGGTGATGTTTCCTCAGTCATCTTAATATCCGTGCTAAACATGCCATTGTCACACGATTATGGGAAGCCATTAGGGTCAAACTTGTTAACATGATAAATTTGCGCTAAAAATATAGTAACGTGTTAAAATGTCTAGATTAATCACAGGTGTTAGCATGCTAATATTTACATAGTTTTGCTAATATGGCTAATATTGCTAATATGCTAATATTGAAACATATTTATGGGCTCTAGAGATTGTGTTTCTTCATTTATAGTAGCAATCTAGGTTACACTTAACAGCCGAGATTAGTTATGCATTAAACTCGAAATTCGCTTATACAATATTGCTTTTAAACAACAAGAAATTGATATTGAGTCACATTTTGGACACGGCTCAGCCAAATGCTCTGTTTGGTGTTGCTCCACTAGCAGAAATAGATCCTAAAGTTCTGGTAAAACTTTAAAATGGAAAGTTGATCAGTGCCTTTGCTTACTGGCTGCTTTGCGTCATCGGCGCTAACAAAAATCAACTCAGCACAGAAACAAGGTGTCTGAATCGTTACTCATACTGTATCCAATGCCATGCATGCTAGAAGAGTGCAGATGGCCTTCACAATCAGTGAAGGTCAGTACAATATTAATTAAACAGGAAGAAAGAAAAAAAAAACAGTTGACGTGACGAATCTCTCTAATGAATAAAAGATAAGTTCCCGGCTTTCTCTCTGTTCTCTTGGTGCTCCGGCAATAAGCATGCTGAGGATGCTTGGGAACAGGTTATTGCTGAAGATCAGGGCTGTGCTCAGAATCCTGACAGCTTCATTACGGAGTAAATTGAGATGTTACTGGGTACAGAGTTTCTATTTTGAAAGGTCAGATTACGACTTCACTTTTGACTTGGATTCAAATGAGGAGTTCTACTTGATACTCCATCTAGTACATCTAGTAACACCTTCACCGCATCAACCATGTACGAATTAGACTCATTAACTTTCTTCGAGATCCCATGTAAATAGGTTTTTCCTAGAAGAATATACATATCCTTAGTCTGTTTTAACACCAAGACATGAAATGCTTTGGGAATAGCAGTCATGCGATAACAGGAACTAGCTTGCTTCATAGACATTCCAGAACAAGGAGTAAATGTAACTGTAAACACAATCTTTAGAGAACTGCATTTTCCTGCATTTTTTCACTTCATCTGGTCTGGTCAGACTTCCTACTTGGCTACAGTCATTATGAGCACATGATCTAGCTACAGTAGCTAGGTAGTCCATCTGACATCACAAAAGGGACGTTACTTACCGGATGCCAGCGGAAAACATATGCATCTACAAATTCCCGAAAGGCAACATGCAGTAGGGTGTACTAGAGGTACCAAGTAACGATATAAACTGTGTGTGTGGTGTGAAATTCGCTAGGCTCTGAGCTTTAACTATATCCGTACACAACTCCAGAGGCATTAAGTTTGGTTTCTTTCAAGTCAAAATTAAGGCACATAGAAGTAGAGTAACATCGACTTTGGTCGTTATAAATTTTCCTGTGCCGCACACCGACCGTGATCTTTGTAACCTGGAACTTGTGTATAATACAAATAACTGGATTCAAATTTCACAACCCTCGTTCTGTGAAAAAATGCTTTCCAAAGTGCTGAGACTCGTACGAAGCTTCTGCAGGCCCGGTGAGCTGAATCGAGTTGGTATCATTCAACATTACTGTGTTTTTAGTACGAATTTTTCTTTTTTTTCTTGTCCTGGAATATCCATGGTGTTGTGCCACAAAGTCAACGGCTGCCAAAACCTGATTCAAATTCACAGGGACACTGTGCGATTGCTGTGGAGTCTAATCTGATTTTGGTAGCCACTCTCGTTTTGGCACAACACCATGGGTGCGTTTTCTATGAAGATATACCGTAACTTTAAAATATACCAACTTGATCGATTTCAGTAGCACTGCGCAAGCTTATTATGTTAATTCATTTTACTGTTTAAAAACCTTGGGTTTAATTATTAACAAGAATAGATTAACTACCGGCGGCACGGTGGTGTAGCGGTTAGCGCTGTCGCCCTGCACCGCCAGGGACCGGGTTTGATCCCTGGCCAGACTCGATTCCCGTCTCTGTATGCGTGGGGTTCGCATGTTCTCCCTGTGCTTGGTGGGTTTCCTCCCACAGTCCAAAGATATGCAGATTAGGCTGATTGGCGTTACCAAATTGCCCGTAGTGTGTGAATGAGTGAGTGTAAGTGTGTGTCTGTGCCCTAAGATGGATTGGCACCCTGTCCAGGGTGTACCCTGCCATGTGCCCTAAGTCTCCTGGGATAGGCTCCAGGCCCCCCGTGACCCTGAATACAGGATAAAGCGGTATAGAAGATGAGATGAGATCTAAAGTGATTTGGTTAGCAGCTCGCTTTTATGTATTAAAAGCAATGAGAGAGAGGTGTCTTAATCATAATCTCATATCATTTTAATGTATTTTATCATGTCATAAGTTATGTGACTCATATAACGGCAGAACGGATACCGGCTGGTCCCAGCTAGCGCCAGGAATATACTGTATCTAAGCTCAATAAGATGATAAGGTGTAATGATAAGGTGAATAAGGGTGATAAAAATTGCACCATCACAAAGACTTAAAGAGGAGCTTTTATGCAAAATTCACTTTATTACTTAAACAAGCAGATTGGATTTTTCCCCTAATGTGACCTCATATGAGAAAATACCCCTGCCCCAGCTTGTTGCTCAGCTCTAGTGTTCTGAGGACTGAGGAAAAAGTCAAGCAACATAACCGGAGATGATACACACCCTGGTCACTCCCCGTTTAAACCTCTGTTGTCGGGCATGCAGTTCAGGCCTATACGATCCTAAAATACAGACCAACTTGATTTTCTTTCAAAACTCTGACCGATGGGATGATCCCCTCTTACAGCCTCTGTAAATCTGTAAAGCCAATAACACGTCACAAAATGCTTCTCTTCCCTTTAAAGTATCCTGATCTTTATCTTTAAGCTGCTTGTACTTTCAGTATTTTCGTATGTGCTCTCTTTCCTGTCCTTTCATTCTCAGGTTTTATAAAAGACACACCATGTGAGATTCACTGCAGCCAATATAATGGCAATAGGGAGAATCTTATCGTACCTTATCTTATCACACACATTATATCATGGTTATAAAATGGCATATCTCATTCCAGTTCTCTTTAATGAGGCTTAATGTGTTTGAATGCTTGCTTTATTTCATATAATTGGTTAGCCTTAGGTCTTACAGCTCAGGGTCACTGGGTTGAGTTTTGCATGTTATCCTCAAGGATGGGCTCTAGGGTCCCTTTTTTTTTTTTTTTTTTTTTTGTGGATTGGATTGACTGGACTGTTCGATCCTGATCAGTAACGAATGATTACTCACGAATGTGTGTGTGTGTGTGTGTGTGTGTGTGTGTGTGTGTGTGTGTGTGTGTGTGTGTGTGTGTGTGTGTGTGTGTGCTGTAGTTTTGTTCCACTGCACTAATGAATGTATTAAATAAATTTGGAGTCAAGGAAAACACAGCTGCTGCAAAGCCACCAGCTTAAAGGGACTCCAGTGAGCTGAGATGAAAAAAAAAAACGGCGGTGTCGTTTTATTCCACTTCACAATGAGTCACAATCGCATTAACCCCGGAGTCTAATACAGCGCCGTAAGAGGACACAAGCTCAAATTGTTTAATGTGCTACCAGTCTGGCAGTAAAACCTTGTGGTAAAGGCAGGTCTTACCAGCTCTCCGTCTGATATCTGAGCTGTTTGCTTGGGCTCATCGTGGCTGAACACTGATGGGGAATAATTAGCTTTGCTTTCGAAACCTTTGCAGTCAAAGTTCTTTGACTAATGATATTCGCACACGCCCACACATGCTCATCCTGCCAGCCAGCTCTTCACGACTATTTGGGGATTTAATTGCGCTGGATTTAATTCAGTCGGACCAGAAGAGACATAAAATGTGTGTGTGTGTGTGTGTGTGTGTGTGTGTGTGTGTGTGTGTGTGTGTGTGTGTGTGTGTGTGTGTTGTCAGATGGTCTAATTGTGAATGGTTGAGCAGGGAGTGTGTTTACACTGTTTGTTAGTTCAGAGTGAGCATTAGTCAAGTCTTAATAAACCTAGGGCAAGGTAACACCCCTCCCCTCCTTCTCACTCCCCTTTCACTCTATTCAGCTGTAATTGATCTTGCGCTGTTGTTGTTGTTGTTGTTTTCTTCTCTGTTCTCCACTCGTCTATTTCTGACGGTTATAATAATATACACTGTTCCAGAAAAAAAAAAAAAAAAAAAAAGATTCAAAAAATCCTGACAGCCATGTAATGGCATGTATTTATGCAAAGTGCTGCCAGAAGAAGTAGACTACTGGCTGAATTCATCCTGTGTTCTAACAAAGTTAATATTTATCATTACGCCTACTTTATTTCATAAAGCTTCCTAATTATGAATACACTGAAAACTAGCTTGAAGGTTCAAGTAGCGCTGGGTGATGTGATATGCTATTGATACTGTAACATAGATATTGTCAAAAATGACATGAAAATATACGAGGGTGTTCAAGTCAAACCAGGACTTTTGCACAGCATAACAGAACACAGTTATGAGATTATGAGAATAAAAACTTCTCTATATATTTCTCTATATAATCCCCTGCTACACTATCTGCTGCATGGATCCCAGTGTTTCACTAATGTTTGGATACCATCAAGGTAGAAAGTTTTTTTTTCAATAAACGAGAACCATGATCGGACTGCCTGCTTCACGTCTGAAACGCTGGCCTCCCAGGAAGTTTTTAATAGCCTGAACTTGTAGAAATGGCTTGGAAAGAGACAGGACTGTACCGGGAATGTGACAATAACTTCCAGCCGGGTTCAGGGTCACTGGGTTGAGTTTTGCATGTTAACCTCAAGGATGGGCTCTGGGGTCTTTGTTTTTTTTGTTGTTTTTTGTTTTTTTGTGGATTGCATTGACTGGATGGGTTCGAACCTGATCAGTAACGAATAATTACATCATTCAAGTGGTGATAGTGAATGATTGTGTGTACAGTTCACACAGACAGATTCCGCAAGTTATCCATCATTTTTCAAGAATCATTATTCATTGGGATCGTCATTCACGGACATACACCATTCTTTAAAGTGTTTGCACCATTCAATTTTTTTAATATTCAAGTCCCGGTATGATTTGAACTCCCTTCATATTGTGACCATTTTAGGATTTTTTTTTTTAAACAGCAACTATTTTGATGTTAAAATTATAAGTAATATTATAATAAGATTATAAACTGTTCAAAATCTTTTAAATATTTGTACTTTTTTCCCTTCTCTCAAAGTCTCATTAGCTGACTACTAATTGCAATTCGGGACAATCCATAGCTTCATGGACAATGGGTTTCAGATTATTCCTCCAGCATTGATCCTGAAATGTCTTCTTCCTGCTACAGATGTACCCAGATGTCATACTAATTTAATGACTTCCATTTCTTTCACATTCGTCCTCAAACCCAAGCTACTGTTTAACCTGAACAAGCACAGCTAGAAGCTTCCATCCCAGTTTGATCAATAAAAGGTTCATTCACGCTCCAGAAATCATTAGGATCACCGATGTCTGAGAGGCGGCACACGCTTGAAATGAGCACAGTGGGTGTATTCTACACGCTTCTCTGTCTCCTTCCTGCCTGACCTTTATTGACCTTTTCTGCACTGGCTCACCAAACAAAAAAAAATCCACACATTCCTGGGAAGAATGCTGGCCTGGTTAAAGAAGATTTATTCTAATACAATAATTAGGGCTTGAGAAGAAGCCACCAGGTGATGCGGTTGTGATCCAAAGGTCAAAGCAAATCTCTCGAACTCTGATATCTGAGACTTTCAAAGAGGCTCTGAGGATTTAGTCTCTCCTCCAACCAAAGCGTAATGCACACCTCACAGGGAACATTCTGTACGCGCTAACGGTACGTAACGTACAAGTGGGTTTGCTGCTCGCTTTGTCTTTTCTTCCACACGGTTTAAATCCCTCCGATCCTAACAGTATGTTAATTATTCCAACAATGCTTAATCACATTCAATAAACTCAGAATAAAGTACAAGTCATGATGAGCAGGAAAAAAACAGGATTATAAAGAAATCTGGCAGAAGGGTAACAGACAGCATCATAGGAAGAAAAAAAAATAGTAGTGTTAATATAATGCTATAGAAGGGGAAAGAGATTCAGCCATGATGACTTTTTTCTTTTCTTGAGTCATTAACTGTCCTGGATGAATTAGAAATATTACTGATTAACCTCTATTTGATTAATTGGCGAAAATAATTGAATCAATTAATATATTAGTAACAATAATGTTTGTTTTACGTCATATTCCTCTGTAGCTCTGTTTCCATGTTACACCACAAGAGGGCGCATCTGCAGTTCAGGCCATGCAGATTGTATTTTTAGCAGCAGTGTTTTTTTTTTTTTTTCTGAAGGAGGTCAGAGAAAGAAGTGTTTTCGACAGCCTCATTTTTTTCTGTTACACTTTGAACAGAAATAACTGAAAACTACAGCCTTTAAATGGATGTGCCACAGTCTAGTTTCAAAATTTCCATCTTTTTATAAAATATTCTAATGCCAGTCATATGTTTACAAACTTCTAACCTTGTGGTGCTAATTGCTCTAGTTAAAACTGTCTGTGTTTCCTATGGATAAAGCCTTGGAAAGATACACTTTTATTTTTTTATATTTATTTATATACAGTACAGACCAAAAGTTTGGACACACCTTCTCATTCAAAGTGTTTTCTTTATTGCGTTCCTTAGCCTTTTTTTCTTGCCATAATACAAATTCAACCTCTTTGAATGAGAAGGTGTGTCCAAACTTTTGGTCTGTACTGTACATATATATGATTTTCTTTATTCAGATAAATGAAAATGTATCTTTCCAAGGCTTTATATATATACATATTAAAAAACCTTATACACCTGCATGAGCAGTCGATATTGACCAGCAGCTAGTGCAGTATGCTAACATTAGCTTAGCTATCCTTACTAGCTATCCTCCTTACATGATTGGTAATAACTTATGAGCACAGAGACTAGTGGCGGCCGGTCAATACGGGGCGCAGAGAAGAATGCTACTTTAACATGTAATTATTTAACATAATAATTATTTATTTTAATAATAAAATAAAGTCATTTATTCGCAATATTCCTCTGTATTTCTTAATATAATAACATATTTATTTGCAATAAAAAACTATCTAAACTGTATTACGTTCATTTGTGTTCGTGTACGCGGGTCTATGACAAACGAGTGTCTATGTAGACGGGTACGTTTTTGAAAAGCATGTGACTTGAGGCTGAGATCTGATTGGATCTTTTCAAATCATCCTGCGCACTGTGCGCCCCAAATATTGTTTTTAAATATTTGGGCTCATGTGATTGGACCATCCTCAATGAGTCTTTTCCAGCACTTCTTATGGCAAGATGACTGGATGCGATGTGAGTCAGGACTACTAATAAAAAATATACCCTGATATAGGCACCATGCTATTCCAACGATACCTGTACGATCATATATAGTGTCATGGTATTTGTGCTGGGACCATGGTGCTTATTTGCCAATATATTACAATAACCACAATATAATACATGTATAATATATAGAGTATGGTACATGGTTCTACCATAGTTTGCATGTTCTCCCCGTGCTTGGTTGGGTTCCTCTGGGTAGCTCCTCCCACGTTCCAAAGATGTGCAGATGAAGCTAACTGCCCTTCCCTGATTGCCCCTAGTCTGTGAATGAACGTGTGAATGTTGACCTGAGGTCCTATCACTGTTGTTAAAATGGGAATAACTTCAATGGTTCCTAGATGGCTGAATGGAACATATCTATTAAGGTACTGCAGTGTACAAACATACCGTATCAGATACCTGCTGAATTTTACCAGTACGTACCACGATATTCACCAAAGTACAGTGACACAAACCTTAGAATTACCATGGAAGTTACTCAAGGAAGTCCCATATTATCTACCTATAAAGTCCTACAAAGTTCTATAAAGTCCTATGGTGATACTATGGAATATATTCTAGTTTCTCATCATAAATGTTTTTTCTGGCTGATTCCTTTGATGAACTCTTTAGCTTAACAATGATGAGACGGCACAGTACATGAGGCGACAGAATTTCTCCTCATTATGATGAAAGCAACTTGGCTTTCTATTCTTTCGCGTTGCTGATTAGCTCACAGCTCGCAACTTTGCTAAGCAACAGAAATCTCAACTCAAACGTCACCTAATGTTTGTTCGCTAACACGGAACAAGACCCCCTTCTTGACAACTGACTCCTGTCGTTATGGTAACCCTGACCCTCACTCTTCATCATCCTCAGTTCCCTGTCCTCGCGGCTGCCTCATTCCAATTGCACTACTGACTCCCTAATTCTCTCTGCATCATTCCTCACATAGCTTCATTGCTCTGTCCAGTGTTTTCTCTTCCTCCTTTTCCCTGTTCGCTCACCCACCTCATCACTCATTTGCAAATGTGTGTGTGTGTGTCTGTGTATAAGTGTGTGTGCATAAATCTGCTGTCTAATGAAGCAGGTGACACGGACAACCCGCTCCTGTCATTAGAGGCTGTTTAAATGAGCCGCAGCCACTCACGAGGCTCTAGTGTGCCTTTCAGAGAGCCCGGTTCTACACTCCCGTCCTCTCTTTCTCTGTCTTGTTCTCTGCCCATCTGTCTGCATCATTTTTATTATTTTTTTTTTTCTTCTTTCCTGGCGTCGGAGACTCCTGGTGCGTCGACGACTGCAACCCGAGTGCACAGCCATGTGGTTTCCAGGCTGCTTAAACGGAGCTATAACAAGAAAGCTGGAGAATGTTCAACTTCCACGCTACAGAGCTGCCAGAACCGAATCGACACTTTTCTTCCCTTTTCTTTCATTTCCTTTCCACTCACCGTGTGACAGAAACGCGCTACACTAAACTACATCTCAGGTTCCAGGCTCAGCTGTGTCATCTCTCATCTCTCTCTCTATCCATCCCCCATCCCCCCCCCCCCCTCCACCCCCCTTCGTTCTGCTTCTCCACTGAATCCTCAGGAGGCTGTGGCTCGCTTCGAGCTCCTAGCATGCATTTCTTCACTCCTCTCTTTTTTTCTTCTCCATCTGTCTCTGCTTGTCCTCTACTTCCCAGTCTTTCACTTAGCGCACAAAAGCCTGGCTGACCTTTAGTCGCTGCTATTCTCTCGCCCAGCTCTGATAACACTCACTGGATCGACTACCACCCACAGGAGAGCGTGTATCTAAGAGGTCCAGCTTCTAACTGAACGCCGCTTTTCCTTCGCCCCTTGAGACACAATCCGCCTGGCTCTCGTCCTCCATCTTTTTGAGGAACAGAGGTGATCATCCACATTCACTGTGATGGACATGAACTGAAAATATATTCAGTATTTAATTGAGGCTGTTGTTTAATTATGCAGAACGGTGCCTTAATCTTTAGCAAATCCAGGGTCCAGGGTTCGAATCCCACCTCAGGGTTTGTGTGCTGGAGTTTGCCTGTTCTCCCCGTGCTTGGTGGGTTTCCTCCCACAATCCAAAGACATGCAGATTCGGCTAACTGGCGTCCCCAAACTGCCCATAATGAGTGTGTGTATGTGTGTGTGCCCCTCAGATGGATTCGCACTCAGTCCAGGGCAAAACATTTTTCTTATGGATAAATACCCCATATCTTTATTTAGCATTTTTCAAAGATATTCTTTAACCTTGATCAAGGAAAGCCTTCAGGACTGATCCCCTCTTTCTGTAAAGCTTAACATAAATAATAACCAGGAAAACCTGCTTGGCTTATGTGTAACTATATCTGGATAAAAAGTAAAAAATAAATAAACCTCTCATCCCAAAGAAGCAGCATGTCCCAAATACATTTTTATAGCCTGAAAGCAGTAACTCTACACACAAAACTCCTTTATTTTTATTATTATTATTATTATTATTATTATTATTTTATACTACACTGTGTGTTCAAATAAAACATAAAACCAGGTTGACATTTACAGAAGATGCCTGATCCTTAAAACCTGATGGATATTCGGCAACTTGCAGAAGAGACGCATCTGTCTGTGGGAACTGTACACACTGTCATTCACCAACAGCACCTGCACATTACAGGAACTCACCTGGGAGTTATTGTCACATCCCCCCCGTACAGTCCTGACCTCACTCCAAGTCATTTCCATATGTTTGAGCGATTAAAGGGGTTCCTCGGAGGCCAGCGTTTCAGGTATGAAGCGGGAAGTCCGATCATGACTCTGAGAAAAACATTCTACTTTCTATCAAAAGTCCCAGTTTGATTTGAACGCCTGCTCACACTTTTTTTTCCCCAGATTTTCTCCCTAATTTAGTCGTGTCCAATTCCTCCCCGTCACTAGGGGGCTCCCACATTAAGGCTACTACTACCGCTCAGTCGGGAGGGCCGAAGATTATCACGTGTTTCCTCCGAACCACGTGACGCCAGCCGACTGCATCTTTTCGAACTGCTCGCTCGCGCACCGTTGGGGACGGTGTAACACTCCCGGAGGACGCCCCTGATTGGCTGTAGAGCCGCGATTAATGTGGGAGCACTAAGTACCTCTCATCCCTCCCCTCTGAGAGAGCTCGGCCAATCAGCTCCCTCTAGACCTCCGGCTGCGGGAGGTTACAGCATTAATCGTGGCTCTACAGCCAATCAGGGGCGTCTGTGAGCTCACGCGAGCGGAAGGAGCGGATAGCGCCGTCCTCCAAGTGTGTTACCAACGGTGCGTGGGAAACACGTGATAGTCTTCGGCCCTCCCGACATAGCGGCAGTAGTAGCCTTAATGTGGAGCCCCCTAGTGACGGGGAGGAATTGGACACAACTAAATTAGGGAGAAAAAAAAGAAGGAAACTCCACACACACACACATCTGAGACAGGAATCAAATATGGAGGTGTGAAGCCATAGTATTGACCACCACACCACCGTGCCACCCTGTTTATTTGACTATAAAAACACATGGTTATCCTATACAAGGATATTTGCGAATACCTCCGGCTGCCTGAGCTGACCAGTAGTTTGACTGGATTATTCCTGCTGGTTTGAGCACTGACGCCCATGTTCAACCTTTCTTACTATGAATTTGAACAGTACTTAATAAAACTCTGTATCATGTGACTGAGAAAATCAGTGTTGCTTTTAGTAATCAGAAGATCAAAGCTGATTCAGTTAAAGACACTAGAGTGCCCTTAAAGCTCCGTTCAGTGAAGGAGTAACGGCGTAATCCTGGTTCACAGAACACCACGGAATGATGGCGATCAACTCAACATTAATGAGGCTGTGTCTTACAGCAAAGTTCATAGCTGAGGCATAAAAGTAAAATTTCATACACGCACTGGCCTACATTCCAAATGCTGTTAAAACTGTGCGCATGTGGCCGCTTATATCTGAACTGCTTTGGCGTCTTATGTGTTCAATAGCAACCAAATGTGACTTCAGTTCTCCGTTCTCTGAATAGAAGCGAGACAAAATCCACTTCAAACAGTTTTAAGCGCCGGTATGGTCTCGGTACTCACATGTGCTCTCTGTGTGCCGAGTGCACGGCCGCCGCGTTGCTGTAACGCCACAGCACGATGATGGAGCTCAGGACGTCTAGTGTGGCGTCAAACTGCAAAGCAACACACAAACAATTGATCGGTGCGAACCACAGGTGCAAAAATATCCTAAAAAAAAAAAAATAGAGTTACTCACAGCAAAGCCGAACGCAGAGGCGCTGCTTCTCATCGTAGAAACAGCTGGAAAAGATGACAAAATGTACACATCAGAAGTCTGCTTTCATCAGGATCAAACGATTTAAATGACTGTTCACAGATCAAATCAGATATCGAAATCAAAACCGGCCACAGCATGAAGCTTTACACTGCGAGCGTTGTTAAGTACAGAAATGAGCTACGTTCAAACAATGGAGCTGATTGGAGCGTTCCAACAGTGGAGCTGAAGTAGAGACACGATTTGTACGAAAATAAGATGAATGTGATCATGTGACCAAGGCTCATCCTTCAACAGTCCATTTGTAATTTGAGTGAGTGACTCAATTTGCGATAGTCAATACTAATAAAAATGGCTTCACTCACTGCACTGAACTCAAAGCACCACTACAAGACGTCCTGCTCACGTCTTGTAGTGGTGTTTGTGAACAAACAGTCCCATCACATATACATTAAAACCAAAATACGGATTGGTTTATCTCAGTGGTATAAGCATCGTACCAAATGCTTACCAAGGCTCCAGGAAAATATCTGCCATTAATGCTAATAAATCTACATAAATAAAACAAAGGTTTTGTCCATACATTGGTCAGAACTTGCTCTTTCAACGGTATCTTTATGTTTTATAGACCGGAGAACCCGAAAACCCGAAAATACGTATTGTCTGTTTGTCTGTATGTCTGTATGTCTGTCCGGGCAGATTTTGTCACAGCATCACACAAAACTGGATAACCAGAATTTTATGAAACTTTACCAGTCCTTGGGTGTTTCCCTGAACTTAACCCTGTGCCATGAATGAAATCAAAATGTTGAGTAGAACGGAAATTATAAACAGTTTTGTGCCAGATTATAAACCGTCAGCGCCAGTTTTGACGGAGTACTGCTCACACGCCAAACTGTGGTTGTGTCTTAAATCAACCGCTAGACAGAATTTAATGAAACTTTTGCACTATTTAGATATCTGACTAAAGTTTAACCTGCACCATAAGTTAAATCAAAATGTTTTAGTAGAAGCGATGTTGAACAGTTATATACTGGATTTAATAATCTACGTTAAAATAAGCTACTAATAAGCTACATGCCCAATGTTAACACACACCTGCACCAATGCATATTAATTAGAAATGCTAAACTGAATATTTTTACTGGGATTAGTTCATATTTTCACCGCTGAAATGGTTTACTATTTCCATTTCTCATCTGTGATTCACTCTGCGATTACAGAAAAAAAACTGATCCTGATAGTTGCGTATCCACCGGAAATCTGGAGGAATGATTAGGAACCATTAGGACTCCTTGATCAGATGTTCTAGATCTTGTTGTCAACGTTTTGCTTGGATTTAAAGAGCCATCCATACAGTATCGGTTAGCACCATGTCATGACTATTCATGTTCTTCAGACGACTAATAATTCAGAAAGGTAGCCAACCGGTCATCTTTTCCATTGTTAAAGGCAAAATAAAAATGATCAAGCAAATGATCTAATCAATATTTGTAGGAAACTTTATGCACGGTTAAATGGTGATACAGAGCAGGAAGGATCACATCAGACAGCACTTATGCACAGAGATACTGTATATACAGCACAGGCTACAGTTCATTTTTGCAGCTTTGGTGCTTTTGGATGAACCAGGATATACCGATTCTTAAATGCACTCGTTGCTCGTTGTATTTGATTCTGCACCGGACAGGGCGCATCAGTAGGGTGTAACGAGTCAATACATGGCTTTTCTTTCAAAATCATAATCATTCCCATACACATCTGAACATCGGTATGGATTGGTCATGTCCTTTCAGCTAGACTAGTTGCGTCGGGCTGGATAGTGACGCGCATCCTGCGGCTCTGAAACCGCTAGTAATGATGCAACTCATTGAAACTCGAGATATATACTCAAACCACACACACATCTTAACCAGTCTGATCTGCAGTGTATTCTTACGCTGGTTTAACATATTCAACAGGTTTTAAGCCCGTTCACAGTCGTGCTCATGAAATTCAAAATCTACGGTAGCTCATAAAGTGTCTGTTAAATGACTTTTTCATACCATCAAAGATATTTGGATAAATAAGGAATGAAAAGAACGTTGGTTTCATTTGAGGATTGTACCAAAAGTAATGCAAAGGTGGGTGCAACATTTCTATTAACTCAACATAGCCTCCATCATAAGCCGTGCATTTTGTGCCATTGTCGAACCCGACTCTGGGTAAATCCCCTTGATTGCAGTGGATGGTCTCATACTTTGCTACAGAATGCTTATGGAGATGACACGGTTGATGAGAGCGGTGGATGAAGAAGTCTAAAGACAAGCTTCAACCAGCACTCAAGACAAACTATTCTCTACCAACTCGAACCACCCACACTCACTCACTCACTCACTCACTCACTCACTCACTCACTCACTCACTCACCCACTCACTCACCCACTCACTCACTCACTCACTCACTCACCCACTCACTCACTCACTCACCCACCCACTCACTCACTCACTCACTCACCCACTCACTCACTCACTCACCCACTCACTCACTCACTCACCCACTCACTCACTCACTCACTCACTCACCCACTCACTCACCCACCCACTCACTCACTCACTCACTCACTCACCCACTCACTCACTCACTCACTCATCATCATCTATACCACTTAATCCTGTATTCAGGGTCACAGGGGGCCTGGAGCCTATCCCAGGAGACTTAGGGCACATGGCGGGGTACACCCTGGACAGGGTGCCAATCCATCGCAGGGCACAGACATACACAC
>JAAGKR010006778.1:0-40903 GCA_011419295.1 Clarias macrocephalus
TTATCCCGTATACAGTGTCACTGGGGTCCAGAGACTATCCCAGCCGATTTAGGGAACAAGGCGGTGGTGTGCCAGTCCATTGTAGGGAACACAATTATAAACAGGCACATGCTCATTCACACACTACGGGGCAATTTGTGAATGCCAGGTAGCCTATTATGATTAGGCCTATTATAATACAATGCTTCAAGTCTTTGCATTTTCCAGTTGTTTGTTGATGCGAAATGAAGCATTTTATCTGATTAACTTCAAGAGATGGTGAAGGAACTAATTAAAGCTGCTATAATGAAGGGAGCAAGTATAACATATTGGTCTATAATAATGCTTGGCAAATTGACAAGATGATTAGAGGAAGCCCCGCTTCCTCTAAGAGCCCCGCTGTTAATAATAGGAGAATAATCAGATTTAGGTGTTTAATATCCCTCAGCATCAGTGTTAGGTCACATTGCCGCACCTGATGTTGATGATGACATCACTTTTGCCACAGTGGCACTGATTTTTGGAGATCATAAATAAGATTTCTGAAATAGCTTGGGTGTGCGCATGTGTACGAGTGTGTTACATTCTCACCTCTTGGCACACATTTTAGCTGGTTTCTCTCAGCAGACAGCGACTGTAGATCAGGTGCCCATGGAACACATCCTTGTGTTCTTCTGATCAGGGACCTAGTGCCCACCATCCCCCTCGAACACAAGGATAAGCTCTCGAGTGAATTATTTCCCAGCCACAGATACTGAAGCCCCTGTAAATGCACTTGCCTTGTCCCAAGAGGAGCCAGAGAATGCAAGACATTGTGTGATAGATCCAGGGCAGTGGTCGTTGCTGGGATATGTGAGGGGGCCTTGGATAGGCCCAATGAGGTACAGTTGACCAGCAAATTCTTTTCACAGACACAGGGCTCTGGACAGGCAGGGACTGGGGAGAAGGTTTGCACACCCCACAACTGGAAAATCAGAACTGCAGTGCAGTGCACAAAGCTGGATACTAACATCACAGCAACAAGCCCTGTACAGGATAAAGATAACAGTTTTATAAATATAAATGCTGTGAGTTCAGTTTGTTTAATATGTGGAAGTAATATATCATATAGAGATCATGATTGTTCTAATCTCTGAGTTCAAAGTTTTACCAGACGTTTCTATTTGTTTTATTTTAATGTTTGTATGATTTTGACTTAGAAATGGATGCCAAAAGAAAAAATAAAATAATAAATAACCCTTTGTATCATTACAATACAGAAGCAATTAGATTCTACTCATATGGTGTATACTTAAGCATTAAGATTTTTTAAAGGTGTACAAATGACAGTTTAATATAAATATTTTTTTCACCTACCTCATACAGCTTTAGAAAGCCAGTTCAGAGGGAAGGCTGTAATACTCACTACAAACGTATTATCATCTGAACACTTTAGCTTGTGACTGAGAAATTCTTTGACTTTGACTCGAACCCACCTAAGATCAAAGTCTGCACTGTATTGCTGAAGCACGCACACACACACACACACACACACACACACACACACACACACAGTGATGCTGTTGTAAATACCTTACAGTCAATCATGTGTGTAAGTTAATTTCTTACTATGGTTTTGCTCTTCCGAAGCATTTTAATAAAAAAAAAAAAAAGAAAATTAAAAGGAAAAAGGCTTCCATGAGGAAATGCAACACACAATGATATTAAGTGAAGGATCAACACTCAAGAAAAGCTGTTCAGTTTTTAATATAAATTTTTTTTATTTAATGCACACATTTTAATGAAAAATGATTTCCCTTTTAAACTGTACCTGCGTGTATGCATGTAACACGAGTTAATGACAGTTAGTGAGAATGCAGCATGGTCATCATTTGAACACTTCTTAAAAAGAAAAATATAATTCAAATAAATATGGCACATCCAAACAAACATTAATATCCAAACGAAACATGTTATATTGCACAACATATCAAACACCTCAAATATCATGTTTTCAAAGATATTATTTAAAGTACAACACATGTTCATATGATAGACAAAAATAATATTCATCTTTAAGCTCAAATGTGTTAATGTCCATTTTTTTGCAGCACATATTTTAGCACTGTTAAATAAAGTCAACCATTTTAGAACATTACATTTCAGTCGAATAGTAATTTCAGCTGTTATACTATATATATAATCAACCATATGACTAGTGGTAACAGCAGTTAAGCAGGTTGACTAACTTACGAGAACAGAGTTTAGCGACATTGCAAAGAAGTCATCTTTTTAAAATCAAAGCAAAGACACTATATTGCTAATACATTCCAGTTTTTTAAAGAGGTGAACTGAGATTAGTTTTTAAGTCAACCTGGACAACTGAGCCTTATACAGCTGCCAACAATCATCTATATAAAAATATATAAAACACTAGAAGTGGCATAAATATCTAGGGCACTGTATAGTGCACCACCACCCATAAGGCTGTCTGGATTTTCCATAAGTGTTTATCTTGTCTAGTTAGCTAGTTTGATGATGCACCATGTTTCTGAGAAATAATATATATTTCATGAATTGTTAAAACAATTAAAAATAATAATACTGCCATTAAGAAAAAACTCCACATCAAACCTTCATAAACAAGATACTGTATGTACGGAGAGGTAAATACCAATCAGCTTTAAAAGCAATAAAAATTCCAAAGTGGATGAGTGATAAATCAGAGGCAGGTCTTTGCTCAAGTCCTTACGTAATAAAACGAAACGTGTTTGTATAGGGTGGGGTTTAAAGGTATGAGCATTGATACAAACCAATGTCTCAAGCGCTTGATACAATAAAAAAAAAAAGTTTTTAGGGTTTATGGAATTATGGCTACAGACCAATCCCTATGTCAAAATTACCATGATTTAGTGTTGAAGTACACACCTTTATCTAGCAATGCTGTTATCAGTTCTAGTGTGTTAGCGTGTGGGTGTCTGTATGGGTTGTGGAAGTCTTGTGGAAATTCCCCTGGTCTCAGTGCGCTGCTCCGCAGGGGTTGTCCGTGGTCTGGCAGCCCATGTTGGGATATTTGACCTGCACTCTGAAAAGGGTCCCGTCTGCACACATACAGAGCTTGTACCTCTCCAGGCCTTCATTGAAGTACAGCTCACCCCCCTGAGAGGTGTTAGGGATGCGTGATGGACTAAACATCACCGAGCCGTTCAGAACAATGCTGTTCTCCTGTGTATGACATGGTAACCACACATGAATAACTTAGTCAAAGAATTCAATGAGTTGTTTACTAAAGTGGTATGACCATAAACAGGCGCAAATCAGTACTGTGCTCGTTACTCTAGATTCACTTAAAACACCTGTATCCGATTCTTTAATTTCTACACTGAAGCAGAAGGATGAACTCACAGCTTTGAGCTCAATATCACCGCCCATCCTGAACTCCACCGTCTTGCCCATGATGAAGACACCCTCATTTCCACGGACGATAGCCTTGCCGTCACCCTTGATCATGAGATCAGACGAGGCGTTGCTAGTTATCTGTAAAATCACATTCTTAATTTAGTTTTAAAACATCACTTTATCAATGGTTTCTAAGGTGGTGTAAATTAATTATACACGTATATATGCAAAAATATGTGGACGCCCTGCCGTCACACTCATAGACTGTATGCTTGACGGACATGCTACTTCAGATTTGCTGTTACAAATGCACTAAACTCTTCTGGGAAGGCTTTCCAATAGTTTTTTGAGTATGAAAATTGTAAAATCTACAGCATCAGGGCTTTGTTGTTACATTTGGGAGAAGAAACATATGGATGTGATGGTTTAGTGTAAACATATTTGGACATGTTGAGTATGTCTTTCATCTACTTAAATACTCAAATTAAACATCAGAGGTTTTCAGTGATTTATTTAATTTAATATTTAGATAAGAATAATATACTACACAAATGTAAGAAAGTTAAAAGAAAAAGAAAGATTATAAAAACTAAAGCATCCAAAGACATTCTATACCATTGTTTGCTTCCAATTTTTTGGCCACAGTTGGAGGTAAAATACAATAAAATGTTGCACAGTGATTGTTGTCCGTGACTGTATTTGTAAGACAAATAACAATCTACTCCATTACTGTACTTCTTTTATGTACTTTCCTTGAGTATTTTCCACATTTTTGATGAAAAACCTGTACCTTTACTCCTTACATTTACTAATACATGTTTTATTTTTCAACTGAGCATCACACCTAGAGTGTATACTTCAACTACTTAAACATAAGAAAAAAAAAGTGGTACCTTTTTCTACTTGTAGTGGAGTATATTTTAAGGCAAGTACTTTTACTTGAGTATTGTGTTTGTGTATTTTTGCCACTTCTGTATATTAGTATCAGTCTATCATATTAGTATATCAGAGTGATAAAACATTTAATGGTTAACATTTTTCCAATCAAACTACATGGGCTAGGCTTTGCTCCCCATGTGCATCAGTGAGCCTTGGCCGCCTATGACCCTCTCACTGGTTCAACGGTTTTCCTTCCTTGGATCACTTCCAAGTCCTGACCACTGCAGACCAAGAACATCCCACAAAAGCTGCAGTTTTGGACTTGCTCTGATCCAGTTGTTTAGCCTTCCTAATTTGGCCCATGTCACAGTAGCTACATTTACACTATCTCGTGCCAATGGCACCTGGAAGTGGGCAGCAAGTGCACCACTTGATGGGTTGGAAACAGTAAAACATATATTTGCTTTTACATCAAAATTTTTATTTAACTTTACATGATTGCTTTCCCATTTTGACATGTCAGTAACCATTAGCTAGCTATTCCAATCATGTTCTTACAGTTAGTAGGTTGGTTCCCTTCTTGTTTATCTTTAATTGATTAAGAAATTTCATCCATTCAGGAGAATTTACACCAAACTGCTTTGTAATGGCAAAAACATCATCTGACAGGAAGTCAGAAAGGAAATATAGAAATATTGTGATTTATAGATGGAATGAAAATGTGATACAAGAACACTCACCCTTTCTGTGGAGGCTTTCTTTACATTGAGCACTTTGACCTGTTTGGGCAAGTGGAACTCGTGGTTATCAAAGTCTGTGCTGAAGAAGGTGTTTTGTGTGCGTGGGTCAGTGAAGGAAATGCCTAGGTCACTGGTGATAGATGTCTTGTCCTTCTCAACACTTAGCCTAGTGTTCCCTTGTTGAAACACCACCTAAAGCAAAGTGATTTAAGTCGGGGGGGGAACACTAGGGGTTTAGTAGCAATTGCTAATTTAAGCGGCTGAGTTTTAACGACTAATCAGTAGAAATCTTCTCCATACTCACTGGGTTGTTGTTGCCAGTAATGACAAGGTCCTGATCTTTCCTCCCTCCCACAGTGCTTTTGTACAGTGGATGGACCACCCCCATGTCAGCTTTCTGCTTGAAGCGCAGCAAACCGCTTTCGTGGAACTCCATACTGTCACAACCGTTAGGGCCGATCCGAATAACCGTCCAGATCACCAGAGTTATCTGGCACACAGTAAAAGCACCAGGAAATCCAATAAGACTTCATTCATACCATTATCCATTCAGTCCAATCAAAGGGTTTATATACAGAATAGTGTGAAAAAAGCATACTGAACTGAACTCTATTACTTAAACAAGACTGAATGACATCCAGACACACATTATTTCCCCATTTTGACTTAAGCTGAAGTTCTTGACTTGTGTCTGCATCATATTCATTGCACTGCTGTCTTATGATTTGAAAGTTTATAAATAGAATATGAAGTGTAAGAACAATATAAACATAATTTTCAAAAAAGCACTTGATTTCAAGTCTCCTCTTTAGATTTACTTACAATGAGGTTGATGAGTGCAAGCAGGAAGAGCAGGACTATGATGCACACAGCAATGTTGCCTTTTCGACCCCTCAGCCCGGTTTTGTGGAGTCTCTCCTCCTCTATGGGCACATATCCAGCCTTGAAGTTACTGTTGTGCTCCTTACTAACGTTCCTTCGCTCAATGGCCTTCTCTCGCATTGACTTCTTCACCGGACCATTTGAGCTCTCCTGCAGGGAAGGAAAAGGAAGACACGATATTTTACACATACTTATACACTTGTTTATTTTTACTCTATTACATAATTATACCGTTATTCTACCACTCAAGTTTTTCACATAATTCCTAAAAAAAAGATTAAACTATATTTCACTATTTAAGAATAATAATGACAATTATATAAGTTAGTTCTTACCGAAAACTAGGTCTATGACCGAGGATAATAGACTGTAACATCACTGGGATGTTTAACAACATGTATCACTCTGTGTCCCAGATGTTCAAAGAATCGTTAATTACAATAATTGTCGTTCACAACATGGGTGAGTGTACGTCGGTATGGTCTGCAGTACTGAAGAGAGAGCAGTTGCCTGCCCAAACCCAAATTCAAAACCAGTCACAGAAGCACTTTTAGCAAGAAAAAACATATGTCATCTTAAGGAACAGAATGACCTAAACCAAACTACAGTAACCAAAAATCCCTTTATAGCTTCTTATCAAAGGCAGCGCTTGGTGTGTAAAATAATTGAATTGTACATCCTATATAGCTCACTAGCTTTTTATTTAACACTTAACCAAAAGTTAATGGAGCTGATAATTCTAAAATGGAATAAGTGGAAAAATAAAGAGAAACGTATGAGATTTACAGGACTGTCCACTACCTCTATGGTTTATTCTCCTCATCTTTTGGCTACATAGTACCCATAAGAATTTAAACCTACTTTTACCCCATTAATTAAACTTACTGTCGGTCGCCAGCTCAACCAGGCGAGGTTAGATAGGTGTGCGAGGCGCAGAAGATTGTGCTTTGGCGATGCAAAATAACTGGTAAAAAAAAAAAAAAATCATAATTTGTTAACTATGAATGGTGTTCGTGGAAGTGTCGTAAAAACAATATTGCATGTAAGTTTGTGCTGTTTTGCTGGATATCAGCACGGCTGTAGGGACGAGGGCACAGCCCGAGTACACAACAGCACTCTGTGCTCTCATGTGATATTGCTTAATTAACTAAAAACTATCCCAAGCTGGATGGGGAAGACTAAGCAGCCAAAATGTCAATAATGAAGTGTGACTACCCAATCAGATCACAGCAAAACATTTTGGACACTCAGGTATGTGTCTACGTCATGCCGAAAAGAATAACCTTAAAGAAGTGATTGTTGTCACTCATCAATCTAGCATGGGCTATAAGGCCACCTGCAAACAATTTAAGACTCACCATTCTACAGTGACAAGTGTTAAGAGGTAGAGAGCTGATTGTTGTCATACTTCCCAGAAGTGGCCATTCGAAAAAATTCAGTCCAAGACATATATATATACCATGATAGATATATATATACCATGTGACCTACAGTTTTCTGTGAGTATATACATTTTTTGTGTTCATGAAAGCAGACCGATCACGCTGAAGAAATCTCGCCACCCAATGCACAGAACGCTGCAGGAGGAACTAAGTAAGTATAGTAAGTCTAAGTTCATGAAAGCAACTACAGCTTTCATGGAAGGATGATCTAAACACCCCACATATTACATATTGAAATATCAACTGTTACACCTGGTGGTGTTTTTTAAAATTATTTATTAATTTACATATGTTTGCATTTGAGCAGGTAAAATGTTGCTGTTCCTATATTACCCTACTGGTAGTGTTCTGTTCACACATTGGCACACAGTATAGGATCCTGTGTGGTAGGGGAAAAGTATTTGTTAACTTTGAAGGAATCTAACAAAATAAAAAAATTAATTGATACTAAATTGGGATATTTATAAAATCATTATAATTACAGAATCGCAATACAAATCAAAGAGAAATCTAGGTATTGTGATATATTCTGTGGCCCCTGGTGGTCCCTGTTGCTAGTCATCACTGCGACACAAATATGTGTCTACAAAAAACTGAATAATGGGTCTGAATACTCTACTTCAGTTTTCACACTTTGATAATAAATTTGCACAAATGTTACATAATTTCGCAGAAAAAAGCAGGTTGTTTGCACATTCATAAAAAGACATAACGATTTGTTGATTTTTGAGTATACATAAAATAATACATATGAAGTAGTTTTTGCTACTGTAAAGTAAGAAAAATATGACCTAGATGTATAAAAGCGTTTGGAAACGTGCACACATTCTACTTTGATTAATAAGTGTTTGGTGCAACGATACGTTTCTTATTGACATGTTTGCTAGTTTCTTCCTGAAATAGTATTATAACTAGCACACGTGATATTTCGGAAACATTCGGGAACATTCGGAAACGCTTGTAAAAAAAAAAAAAAAGTAGCATATTTAACAGACCGTTTTTAACGTATTTAATTTGTGATTAAATGGGATAAACACCTGTGGTGTTTTCATACACATTATTTTAACAAACTATTTTTTTTTATAATGGCTTTCAAACATTCAGACATTAAAATGATTATATATCGTATTCCCTTTTTCTGTGAATATATGTGGAAGAGACCACACGGCGGCGCTCAGGAGCGCGTAGCAAGCGCCGGTCTGTCTCTCTGCAGGCAGCCTACTGAGTAACGCTGTGACTAAAAATAAACGCACCCTCCGCCTTACACAGAGGAACCGATAAAACAGTACACTTTTGCTGTCGGGAAGAAACAGAGGCAACATATGAACGAAACAAACGAAAACAGAGACACTCTTTCTTTTAAAAAAGAAAGTGTAGTTTTCTAGATATGAACGCGAACCATGCATAAAGATAAACAAAAAGACACACACTTCTTCACTACACTTTCATATAATAATCTAAGAAACAAAGCTACGTTTCGGACACAATCAATGATGAAAAAAAATTCAGGCAATAAATGTAATAAAGTAGGTTATTTGAGTTTATAATATAAACAGACCTGCTCGGACGCCATATTGTCCCTCCCTCCCTGTCCTGCGCCTGACAGCGGCGAACACACACACACACACACACACACACAGGAATGTTCCACTGGAAAAATAAGGAAGGGACCACTACGTTACACTAAATTATGGGAATTGTAGTGTAGTGACCAATAATAAAGTAAAAGTACATATATAAATCTGATCAATGGAGGCATACAGTGCAGAACCATCACCAGAAATTTGATTGTTAGTTAAATTTTAAGCACAAAAGTCACATTTTTTAATGGTTTGGTCTGTGTCGTAAGGAGGCCTGCATTGGGTTTTCCAGAAATGGGAAGCCCAGATATAGCAATCCCAATATATTTAACCAAAGAGGTTGTGCGGTAACTGGGCAGGCACGAGCACAAGGACACAAGCCACCAAGTTAGTAGGCAAAAGTTTGTACCACTCATACACCGATCAGCCGTAACATTATGACCACCTGTCTAATATTGAGTAGGTCCCCCTTTTGGCACACTGATGCACTGTGTATTCTGACACCTCTCTATCACAAGCAGCATTAACATCATGGGTGACCAAGGTTGAGTGAAGGCTAGCCTGTGTAGTCCGATCTAACAGAGGAGCTACTGCATCAGTGATGTTCTCATTTTGTGTTAGAACTCTATCACATCCTTTTACCTGACAGCAGTGCGCATTCGTCCCTCAGGAAAATCACACATCACACATGCTGTGATATTTATCTCCACGGCCTCAAATTGCCATAAAATCCTTTGACTTGAAGATTTTTGAAATCTAGAATTTTTAGGGATTTCTTAACAGCACGAAACAGCATGGAATCAAATGGAGCATTCAAAAGTACAAACTAAATATAAAATACAAATAAACAACACATGACAAACACTATAGGTCTAATGTAAATATTGTATAGTTGAAAGAGATATACACAGGGATTATTTTTACAGTTTGGTGGTGAAACTAGACTAAACAGCACACCACCACACACATGTAAACAAACGCCGACATTTAACACCACTGGTTTACAATAACAGTGTCTTCTTTACAACACTGCAGACCTGAAGTCTCTCAAAGGAAGTGGACAACTTTGAGCACTTTGAGTCTGGGGAGGGGACAACTAACACTGTTGCTACAACTAAAGAGCGTCCATGGCATCCTATCAAACGGCAAGTGCAGGATTTTGTGTGTGTGTGTGTGTGTGTGTGTGTGTGTGTGTGTATATATATACAAAGGCAGGAGGGTAGCTGTCGTGCAGACTCAGCCCAGATTAAGAAGTGCAGTGCTTTGCCCTGAGACGTCGTGAAGTCTTTAACAAGATTAAAGGGGAGTTTGACAAAGTGTAACATGGCAGACACATTACGGAGGCTGGTGAACACTTCGTCCTACAGTGTCCTGCAGCAAAAACTAGAAACCTGGTACAAAGATTATCATGTAAGTTCATGCACTAATGGCATTCACACTATATTATGGTTAATTCATTATGTAGGCTAAATGGTCAAGTCCTAAATGCATGTGATCTGATATGATACAGAGCATACTGCTGGAGCTGCAAACAATGTTAATGCATTTGACTGTAACTATAACTACAAATTGTTAAGGTATAATTACAATGTTCCAACTGGGGGAAAACTTTTGAATGGAATGTTTGGATTTATTGGCAAAGTTAGGTTACTATGGATGCCAGTAGTCAAGGCAACCAGACAATCATCCAGGGTTTTACTCACATAGTCTGGTGTGTCTACACACATAAAATTTTTACCAAAAAAAAGTGGTGGTGTTGGAAATTTTGGTTATAGGAAAATGAAGTGAAAATGTAAGACAAGGTTTTGCTTGATTGCAGATAGTGAGGAGATTTTTCTATTATGCTGAAAGTGTCCATGCAGCTCAGTTTTTAAAAATTTTTTTTAGTTTTCATAAAACATAATAAAACATATTGAAAAGATATACTTCTGCAGCAGCCTATGGGACATGCTGGAAAAAGTTATTTAACATTTCTGTTGTAAAGAAAACAACAGAAAGACAAAAATAAAATTTTTACTTGATCAGTTTAATCGAGTATTAACGAAGCAGGAAAATAACTTATCACCTGGCATAGATACATTATAATTATATGTATGCGGAATTACCATTACACCCAAATGTGGGCCTTCCCCAAACTTTTTTAAGCCATGAACACCTTTGGGAAATACCAGAATTCCAAAAGGTTCTTGTGCTCTTAATAGTCATCTAAAGGTGTTCAGGGGTATTGAGATCAGGGCTCTGTGCAGGCCACTCAAGGTCTTGCACTGCAAAACAAAGCCATTCTACACAATTATTTGTTTCCAAGAAGTTTGGAAAGGGCAACATTCTGTAAGGAAGTCATGGTCAGGAGTCCACATACTGTACATTACTATGGGCATACAGTGTAGTCTTCTAACTTGATGACCTGTGACAACCAATTGATCAGATTAGTTCACTAACTCATTGAAATAACATCTGGTAAATTTAAGAAAAATACTTTTTCATGTTTGCTGGAATTAAAAGTGAAGGTAAGATCCTACACTGTTGCTTATGATTAATGCCTGGGAGCCACTTGCTTACAATACCAGAAGAATGTGCTGCTTCTTAACCTCTTAACCAGCTGAGTTAACTGATTGGTGCAGACATTTTCCTGATCACCACTTAATCACTGACGCACTGTTCCTACAGGTGATTTCATGTGACCAGAACCTGAATCGATGCTGTGAGCTGGTGGAGCTTACCTCAAATATTCAGGCACAGCTGTTCACTATACTCAACCTTACTGCACAAGAAGGTACATATCCTGGTGCATCCTTGTTGCACTGTAATCAGTCTGCATGTCCGTATAACCCACTGTTTTTAGACTGTCGCAATAATCTGATAAACTTTTTTTTGGCTTCATATTCCAGGTGGTCATTATGCAGGAGTGGACACACTAAAATCTCGCTTGCTGCCATGGCTTGGTACATGCTTCACAATGGCAAGCGCCGCTGTCTCTTCAGACACTTCACTCAATCTTATTCAGGTAACTTCTTCTTTAATAACATTGCACTCACTTTCTTGGTGTGGCTCATTACATTGTATTTGCATTTTTTAGTTATGCCTTTTTGTCAAAGATACTGTATAGTGCCTGGAAGTACTATTCTCTACTGTATGTGTGTGGTGATTAGGACAATGTGGAGAAGGAGCGAAGGATGCGTGAACTGTCGTTGTCCCATGAGAGTGACATGCAGAAAATTGAGGACCAGCTCTGCTCTACACGCATAGAGCTGGACTCTGTCAAACAGCAGTCAGTTTGAGTTCCACTTACCTACAGTAGTACACTCAGTTGTAATTCATGTGACTTAACCAAGACATGGTTCCAGTTATTTGTAGGTTAACAGTCAGTATCCGGTGATAGTGTATATAAGCTTGAGTTTTATCTGCCGTCAGACTTGCTGATGCTAATATTGAACTGGACTCCACTAAAAACAGGTCAGCAACCACCCTTCTTGCCACAGAAGATGAGATACTGCACCTGAAAGCAGAGTGAGTTACATGCCTCTCACTAATCCTAGAACACAAAAGATTATTAACAAAATTGTCATGTTTACAGAATTTTGATCTTAGTACACTATTTTGTACACTTATACACTATTTTGATGATAGTGTATACACTCATTGGCCACCTACCATTAACTGTATGTGTGGTTTGTAGGTGAGTAATTATCAATAAATTTTTTTTCTTTTTTTTTTCAATTCACCTGTCCATTCATCTAGGAACCTCTGTAGTCCAACTAGGGACCATGGAAGCCAGTGGTGACAATTATATTTACAGGTGAAACTCGAAAAATTAGAATATCGTGCAAAAGTTCATTTATTTCAGTAATGCAACTTAAAAGGTGAAACTAATATATGAGATAGACTCATTACATGTAAAGCAAGATAGTTCAAACTGTGACTTGTCATAATTGAGATGATTCTGGCTTACAGCTCATGAAAACCCCAAATCCACAATCTCAGAAAATTATAATATTGTGAAAAGGTTTAATATTCTAGGCTCAAAGTGTCCCACTCTAATCACCTGCAAAGGGTTCCTGAGCCTTTAAATGGTCTCTCAGTCTGGTTTAGTAGGAAGCACAATCATGGGAAAGACTGCTGCTAACCTGACGATTGTGCAGAACACCATCATTGACATTCTCCATAAGGAGAGAAAGTCTCAAAAGGTTATTGTAAAAGTTGGATCTTGTATAAAAGCACATTAATAGAAAGTAATGTGGAAGGGAAAAGTGTGGAAGAAAAAGGTGCACAAGCACCCTGGAGAGGATTGTCAGGAAAAGGCCATTCAAAAGTGTTGGGGACTTTCACAAGGAGTGGACTGAGGCTGGAGTCAGTGCATCAAGAGCCACCACACACATCCTGGACATGGGCTTTAAATGTTTTATTCCTCTTGTCAAGCCGCTCCTGAACAACAAACAACATCAGATGCGTCTTACCTGGGCTAAAGAAAAAAGAATTGGACTATTGCTCAGTGGTCCAAAGTCCTCTTTTCTGATGAGAGCAACTTTTGCATTTCATTTGGAAACCAAGGACCCAAAGTCTGGAGGAAGAATGGAGAGGCACACATTGCAAGATGGGGAGCCACGTCATCTGCTGGTGTTGGTCCATTGTGCTTCATTAAGTCCAGGTTTAACGCAGCCATCTACCAGGAGATTTTGGAGCACTTCATGCTTCCTTCCGCAATGAGCTTTATGGGGATGCTGACTTAATTTTCCAGCAGGACTTGGCACCTGCCCACACTGCCAAAAGCACCAAAACCTGGTTCAATGACCATGGGATTACTGTGCTTTATTGGCCAGCAAACTTGCCTGACCTGAACCCCTATAGAATCTATGGGGCATTGCCAAGAGAAAGATGAGAAACATGAGACCGAACAATGCAGAAGAGCTGAAGGCCGCTATTGAAGCATCCTTGTCTTCCATAACACCTCAGCAGTGCCACAGGCTGATAGTTTCCATTGAGGCAGTAATTGCTGCAAAAGGGGACCAAACCAAGTACTGAGTACATATGCATACTTATACTTTTCAGAGGTCCGATATTGTTCTATGTACAATCCGTGTTTTATTGATCGCATGTAATGTTCTAATTTTCTGAGATTGTGGATTTGGAGTTTTCATGAGCTGTACGGCATAATCATCTCAATTATGACAAATCACAGCTTGAACTATCTTGCTTTGCATGTAAAGAGTCTATCTCATATATTAGTTTCACCTTTTAAGTTGCATTACTGAAATAAATTAACTTTTGCACGACATTAAAATTTTTTGAGGTTCACCTGTATTCCCATTTTCACGACCGTGACAGGACCCCTGATCAACATTCCCACACACACATTCACACACTACTATTTTGGGAACCCCAGTTAATCTAATCTGCATATCTTTGGATAGGAAACCCACCAAGCACAGGGAGAACATGCAAACTCCATGCACACAGACCCCAAGGTGGGATTTGTTTCCAGACCCTGGAGATGGAAGGCGACTAACCACTAAGCCATCGTGCCGCCGTCAATTAAAAAATACGGTCTGATAAATACTGATATGGTCGAGTGTGTGGGGGTATTATGGGTATAACAGGCAGGGGTCAAAAATACTCCGGTAATTGTTTTCATTTTGTTATTATGCTTAATTATTATTTTGGTGTACATGTACAGTACAAGGCCTGACAATGAGCCTTTAACTAATGGTGAACAAGTTTTTAGCCCAGGATTTCCATTACTGTAGTGTGTTGTGTATCGGTGCAGGTTGCGAACAGCCTATGATCAGGTGAACCTCTATAAGAAGAAACTGGACGTGCTGGAAGACTATGAGAGGCAGGTCAGATTACTGAGAGAGGAGGTTACGTTTCTCACTGCTGAGAAATCCATGCTACAAGAAAGGTGACACACACACATGCATGCAAACACACACACACACGCAAACACACACACACACACACACACACACACACACACACACACACACGACACACACACACACACACACACACACACACACACACACACACACACACACTCCTGGTTATCATCTATATCAGACGTCTATATATGATTTACATCCTTCATGTTTCAGACTGGTCCGAAGTCGCTCTCCCAGTCCTCTTCCCCGGCGGAGTCGTAACAGCAGTCCTATAAGGAGTGAGTCTCCTACACGTGCCCAGCTCACCAGTTCATCTCGACATGCCCGACTTGTGTCACGCTTCTCTGACCTGTATGCCATTGAACGCCTGGAGGCCCAGAGTCTTCTTCGCCGCTACATTGATGACTTAGAGACAGTGCAGAGGATCATCTTCATTGCTACTGTGGTATGAAGAATAGTTACTGCTTTACCTTGGCATTATCAGCAAACCTCATTATTTCTGTTTGTGTTGTTGTCTTATTCTGTCAATTTTTTTCCTTATATACTTACTGCTATTCGTATTGAATTATATAGATCTTAGTATTACACTGTAATAACAGCAATATATTGGTAGACTAAATCGGATTGCTATCATATCAGTAAAATTATTTTGTTTCACAATACTGACTACCCTTTCTGTTGAACCAACAGGAATCATTTCAGGCAGCTAAACTGGCTTATCGTCAGTTTAAGCTGCGTGTGAGGAAAACACTTTCTCCTACACATGTGGGTCCTGAGAGTCTGGAGGATGCTGTACTGGACTACATCGTCAGAAACCTTGATCTTTACGATGTGCAGACAAGTGTTAGTGTAGGTCCTCTGATTTTTCATGCATATAATAACAGAATTATGAATACAGTGCTCTGTTTTATCCTCTATTTAACAATCTATTAATTAGAAAATTAGTGTTAGGAATCAGTAACAACAGCATAATTCTGGGCATTACTATTGTAAATTACAGCACTCTGATTTGGCTGTAACAGACACAAAGCTATATTTCACATTCAGTAAGTAACATGGTGGCACGGTGGCTTGGTTTGCTTGGCTCAGACTAAAGTCCTGGTATGCTTAGCGTTCACACTGGCATCTGAAATATTCTGTACAACAGAAGGCATGTGGACAAGGTTACAACCTGATTGGACACAACATTAATTTAAGATGAATCTACTTAAACTACCAAAACAATTCTTGGAGCACGGGCTCAGTGTGCTTGTTGGATTTAATTATATATGGTGATATCTTAGGCGACAAAATGATTTAGTGCTTAGGACTGTACATGTCGCCTTGCACCTCCAGGGTCCGTGTATGATTCCCACCTCGGTTCTGGTGTGTGCGGAGTATGTATTTTCTTTGCTTGGTGGGTTTCCTTCCAGTGCTCCAGTTTCCTTCCACAATCCAAAGACATTGAGATTAGGTTAACTGGTGTTACCAAATTGCCTGTAGTATGTGAAAGTTGATGATGTCCTATCACATTCGTAAAATGGGAATACAGTGGTACCTTGGCATACGAATGCTTCGGCATATAAAGAATTTTCGACATATGAGCAACTGAAATGTTTCTGCTTTTTTTTGTTTTGTTTTGTTTTTTTGTAAGATTTTGTCAATACATAACAGCATGCACTGTAAACCTGAATAAGTTGGCAAAACTCAAAAAATTTTAGGGTATCAGTTACATAAAATTTTTTAAGTAATGATGTTTCCAATGTTAAGTAAACAGAACTATCAGTTTTTGAGTTTGTTGTACTCATTCATATTAATCGTTCTTTACTTGCATTACTTAGTAGCCTAACTCATACTATTTAATAGCAATTATAATTATTTTTAGTTGTTGCAAATCAAATAAATTGTTGTTGGTCTCTCAGCAATGGGTCGCCACAGCAGACAATCCGGCCCACAAACAAGCTTGGCACAAGTTTTACGCCAGACACCCTTCCTGATGAAACCCTCCAATCTTATCTGGGCTTGGGACCGGCACTTCATCCAGTTGTTGGGAATCGAACCCGGAGCTTTCGCATGGCAGATGAGCCACCAGTGGCCTATTGCCCCAATGATGTCAGACACAAAATCGCTAGGCTGAAAGATTTTAAGTTAGTGGAACTTTAAGGTGACAGCTAACTTGAAAAGTGTAATTTCTACAAACTCATAAATACCAAAAAGTTCAAAGGTCGTCAAGGTCTATTAGTTTGAACTAATTGTAATTATTTAAGTTAACAGTACTCAATACGTTTAATTACTTTGAGCATTAGGGGCCAATTTCATTTTTATTTTTAAAGCAACCAGTGCCAAAAGGAATCATAAATTAAGGTTATGTAAGGTCTAATATCTATTTATTTCACATTTTTCTAAATGTTTTGATTGCTTTAATATGCAAAAATACAATTATATTGTTGGAAATTGGTAATATTGGTGATATGTCTGGATGGATAGAACAGATTATCTGCATTTACATTATTACAGTATCTATTGGAAAACACATTTTGTAAACACCATTGGCCTCCATGGTCCCTAGTTGGACTACAGAGGTTTTTAGATGTATGGATGGAAGTACTTCAGTATAGAGGGACCACTAGACCATTCTTAGACACTGTTTGGAAAAACTGACTACTGGTGGAATGCTTGTTTTTGTTTGGATGGCCTGCTGATACCATCTTACCTACAGTCTACTCTATGACTGCCATATATTTGGGAGTGAGCTTTGTTTACATGGGTAGGTTCAAGATGTTGAAAACTAATGATTTAAACATCCAATCCATCTACCTCACAATTACAAATTTACTCTGCATTAGGTAAGATTTGACAAATCTTACCTAATGCACCTATAATATAATTATATAATTACTGAAAATAAGTATACTATTGTTAATTGCTCACAACCATCTATTTATATTTTATGAAATACCCTGAAGCAGTTATAATTTTTTTTCCATGTACAAGATCATGCAATATAAAGTGTAGGCACCAAGAATGTTGGTCAACATCATGACCATTCATGTATTCTGTCTAAACATTTAAAACAAGTTTTAATTACAGCAATGCTGCGCTGTAAACTGTGACTCAATTAAACTATGACACAACAGCTATAGCCATGTTTTTGCTTTGTTCCAGGATGTGATCAACTCAATGAACGTGAATCCACGCATATCCTTCCCTCCTGAGGTGGACTTCATGCTCATCAGTAGTCTCATCAGAGAGATGTGTAGAATTGCCTTTGACATGCAGACACTAGATCCTCCTCTAGACTTCGCCTTTAGCTCTGATGGGGAACTCTACAGTGACATCAAGTGAGAGGAAATCCATCTTTTTGTAGTTTTTATATGCTACCATGTCACAAATGATGCAGCATGAATGTTGTTAGTAGGAGTAAGGGGGGGGGGGGGTAGAGGTAGCAAATAGGAGAAAGTGAGTAGGAGTATAGGGTGAGTATGGATGAGTATGAGTGAGTAGGCAGGTCTAGGAGTGAGTAGATAAAAGTAGAAGTGGGTAGGCCTAAGTGTAGAAGTGTAGAAGTGAGTAGGGATGAATACATGTCAGTAGGTATGCATAGAGTTAGTAAGGGTGAGTATGCAAGAGTAGGGTGAGTAGGAGTACCACTGAGTAGGAATAAGTAGGGTGAATAGGCATGAGTAGAGGTAAGTAAGGGTAGATAGGGGTGAGTAGGTGGCGAGTAGGTATGAGTTGGGAAGAGTAGGAATTAGTATGGGCGATAAGGAGTAAGTCAGGGTGAGAAGAAGTTAGTAGGTGAAAGTCAGGGTGTGTAGGAATGAATAGGGGTGAATAGGAGTTAGTAGGAGTGATTTAGGATGAATGTGAAAGAGTAAAAAAGAGTAAGAGTGAGTCACATTGAATATGAGTCAGGATGTGTAAGAATTAGAAGTATTGAGTACGAGTTAGTACGCTGCAAAATTCCCAGTGTTGATTTAACACCCCAAGTGTTTATATATGACCTAATGCTCACGAATGTACTCTGAAAGTGTTAAATCAACACTCTGGGTGTTAATTCATGACTAAGGATTTTGCTGTGTAGGAGTAGGTAGGAATGATTCAGGGTGAATAAGGGTTAGTAAGATTAGTGAGGGTGACTAGGAGTGAGTCAGGGTGAGTAAATGTGAGGTAAGAATAAATATAAACAGAAGTTTTTTTAAAAATCTCCCTTTTTTCCTCTTCAGGTACCGGCGTAGTTATGATTCTGAGTACACTGCACCACTGGTGGCGTATCACGTCTGGCCTGCACTAATGGAGGGAGACAGAGTCATAGTGAAGGGAGAAGCTGTGACAAGGAGAGGGGCCTTGGTATATATACTGTACACACACACACACACACACACACACACACACACACACACACACACACACACACACACACACACACACACCAATACTCCTGTCTCTATTCACAAAACACCACAAAAACACAAACACTGTCACATGATGTGCGGGCTTCAACTGTGCCATCTGTGTTTCTAATGTGTTCATTGTAACAATATTTGTTATGCGTTTATGCATACTAGGTATTTGCAATTGTAATAGTCGTTTCAGGTCCTGGGTGTCAGTGTTGTAAGTTTGTTGTAATCCTTTCTGCACCGTGTGTGTTAGTTCTGTTACAGTAACGTTGTGTGTTGTGTGTGATAGTGGAGGAGCCGAAGCCGCAGCTGCAGTCCAGTTCGCTCTCGCTCAGGAAGCCCCAGCCGCGCCCGTGTAAGATCATTTTGCTAATTACAAAAATCATACTTAATGGTCATTTTACATTTGTTAATTAAAAAACTTTTAAAGGTATTGTATCTGTAAATGTGTGTTAAATGGAATGCCTAATTGTAGTCTCCTCTAATGTCTAATATCTATTTTTGTTATTCTCTCTCTCCCTCTCTCTCTCTCTCTCTCTCTCTCTCTCTCTCTGTTTCTTTCTCAATCTCACACAAATACACCTTTATTCAGATGTCCGGTCGCAGTCGGAGCCCATCCCCTGGACGTCTCTCAGCTAGTCGACTGTAAATTTCACAAGTGAAGTCATCAAAAGGTGCTGAAAAACACAATGGCAGCAGCATCAGATGGACACCAGGAATATGCTTTAATAATCCAGGACACTGGTTAACACTATGTTATTGAGTTACACTGTAGCCTTAAGATTTCGTCAGTCTTTGGCCTGTAGTTATGTGTAAGATGTTATCTAGCAAAGACTACAAACTTTAAAGGTGCTACTATACAGTCTTTTCTATACAATATATGTGATTTTGTGTGTGGACAGTGTCCCTGTAACAGGGTGGAGTCTCTTGTATCGTAGCATCTCCAGTCCTGTACAGTAACACTTTGAGATCTCTTTGTGATTTTACCTCAGTACTGTGTGTTATATATGATTAACCTTTATTCCAAAATCACACTTTTTTAATGATTGTCCCAATACTTGTGACATATTTCTCCTAATCAGAAAGCGTAATCATTAAATCTTCTTGCATGGTTATTAATAAAGTATATTACAGATTAATAGCACTACTTTTTAAATAATTTATGAAACACATCGAAGTGGTCAAAACTACCAGCTTAATGTAATGAGCATGAAATTTTATCATTATATTTGCAGATTTAAAAAAAATGTTACATAAATGTATTTTCCGCTTACTTTGCCACTTTACACTTGTTTTAGACCACTATGTTGGCAATGTCACTTGGTGCTAAGGTGCTAAAGTTTACTTGTGAAGACCACCATCACATTGTGGTTTTTAAATGTTTACTGGTGTCATCATCAGGGTGCTCATGAATTTTTTTCAGTTTTAATCACAGTTTCAATGTTTTCTCTGTTAAAATATAATTTAACGCATTAAAACCTAATTAATCAAATTTGAGTTTTGAGGAAATTCATGTTTTAAAGCCAATATTAAATTTTTATTTTCTCTTATAATAGAAGGCAACTTTGACAACTCAAACATCTCTCTGTAGTTTATTGTAGCAATTGTAGTGATTGATTTAGATCACGATGTAGATACAGTTTATAGAAAAAACGGTCTGTTTTTTATTGGTTTATATAAGCTCAAGCCCTTAAAAGTATCAAAAACTACTATAATCACTACAACTACTACAACTAACTACAATGAGAAATGTTCGAGGTGTCAAACTTTAATCTTCTATTATAAGAGGGAAAAAAGAGGAAACAATTCATGTTCACTCAAGACGAACTGGGACTAAGCGTTGCTTTATTTTTTATTTATAGAGAAAAAAAATCTGTATATATTCAGCATTCTCCACTAGGGCACAACAAACAAGGTATCTTGATAAATGCCTGTAAGTTTTTCTAGCCAGTCGATTTACAGAACTATTAAACAATTTTAAGTGAAAGGGCAAAAATAATAATATAATAATAAATATTTTCTTAAATAATATTACTTAAAAAAGAAAATGAATGAAAATAACCAAAGTACCACTGAAATACTATTAAGCAAACTCTGTGAAATAATAAATAATTACATTTGTGAATTAAATGTGTAAAAAAAATCTACAAAAATAACATGCAACTAACAGTACAAATATAAAATTTACTGTAAATTTTGGAGATGAAGCACTAATGGTATTTTATGTTTGGTAGTCCATGGTTTCTTTTTAAAGTAAATACCATCACAAAGTCTGCTTCTTTCATAATTTTATGGTTTTGCCATAGATGATCTTTTCAAAATATTTAACCACAAAAATACTCAACATACAAATCACCATGAATTAATTGCATCATGAATTCAGGACAGTTTAGAACAAAAGCTGGTTGGGTTTGATCGAAGGTTAAGGCTTAATCAGACATACTAATGTATATACTGTACTTTAATGGAGCTTCTAAATGTCTGTGTGAAAGCTAAGGTTGCATACTAGTGTCTTAAGGTTTACACGACATAGCAGGAAGAGAATGTTCATGCTTTTAGTAAGGTAAAAATAATTATGGAATTACCTGATTTAATTTTTGTATGTAAAATAAAAAAATAATAAAAAGCAAACATTAATTTCCATAAAGAGCAACCACAAAATGTCAATATTTGGCGTGATAAACTTTTGCCTTTAAAAATAATGCCTGGTACATTTTCTAAGCATCTTGAAAAACCTGGCACAGTTTGCTATAATTTTTCTTCTTGTTATACCTGTTTATTGACTTCTAAAATTAATTCTTATATACTGTATTAATTTACTGACATATATTCCAAAAGTCTTAAATGGCTCCTTTTTTCCAATCCAATAATTCACCAAACAAACACATAAGACAAAACTTGCATTTAACAAAACACTACTAGTGCTTAACACAATACTGAATGCTTTACTCTACATGATTAATTCAATTCAATTCAATTCAATTCAATTCAATTCAATTCAATTAATATAGTGCTTTTAACAATGCTCATTGTCACAGAGCAGCTTTACAGAATCAAAAAGTAAAAAAATTGGGGAAATGAGTATGAAACGTGTGAAGAAATACATAGAAATCAAAATGATTAGATTTATCCCTGATGAGCAAGCTGAGGGCAACTGTGGCTGGAAAAGACTCCCTGAGATGGCAGTAGGGCAGCTTGGTTTATGAGCAGTTCATTATTATTTACAAAATGCTTCTCTGTTATTGTGACTTTCTTGCTTAAACTATTCATTTGAGCATCAATAATGTGATGTAATGTAATGTACTTAGAAACAGTCTTCATAAGATATAGGACATGATGATATCAAAGCCATATGGAAGCAAGCATAAATAGAAACAAGCAGCTAGAAAATGTCATTCTCACAAAGAAAGCAAGAAAAATCTTTAATGGTTGCCACAGCATTATATAACCTCCTGCTGCCAAATTAAGACCGCTGCAGTGCAGTTGTGGAAAGCTTCATGGCCAAATCAGCATGGCAAATTACAACACTACTGTAATAGTATGACTACTAACCCAAGATTTTATTTTTAATAAAATAAATTTCTGTCATGAATAGATGATTGTGTATATTATTCTTATTCTCATTCATATTCTTATTATTACTAAAAAAAAAAAAAGACCATGATGGGATTATGTTCAGTACTGTAATTCTGCAGTCTAAACTTTTCTTGTTTGTGTTATGTTTTACTGTCTCGGGCAGAGAACCAAAATATCCTCCTAAATTGGATTAGGCTGGATTTGTAGTCTGAAAGTCTGTATTTGTGAATATGCTTATTATTTGAGGTATGCCTCCCAAAATCACTGTAAATTGCAGGACAGTTAGTGTGTACAATGCTTTTGGAAAACTCCTGGAAAATACTTGTGAAGTTACCTCAACTTTGCTATCTTCAGTGTAAAAATTACGACAGAAAGAGAGAAAACTTAAAACTAGTCTAAGATCAGGATAAAAGAGAAAGCCGAAAAAAATAAGACTGATTTTAGATTATCATATAAAAGAGCTTGTTTGAGTTCATTTAAAAATTTGTATAAGCGCTTGACGAGGGAATAAAGGTACAGTAAGGGTAAAGTAAGGTACGATTTTGTCACAGGGAGGCGCTCTTGCTCTACAGAAGTGTAGCAGATGCACGCGACAGTGCATCTGCTATTGTCAGCAATAAAGTTTCTTCAAGGGTGGAAAATAAGCCTAAGAGCTTAGCTAGCAGGGTGTGTACTTGAAAGTGGACAAAATAAGGGAGAGCAGACACGAGGAAAAGATTTTCTCTTTGAGACTTGACAAGCCAGTACACATCACTTTCCTAGAGCAAAGTTTGTGCAATCAGAATTAGGATGTTTCTCAGTTCCAGAAAGTAAATATATTTACAAAAATAAAGGATAAGAGGAACCATGGAGAGTAGAATAAATTTATAAGCCTGATGGTTTTTAAGAACATTGTTTACACACTTGTCTGAACTTGTCTTACTAATCAACACCAGCTAATTAGGTCATACTCATGAGATGAACACTCTTAACATGGAATAACTGAGCTATGATCTCCTCAAATGTGAAGGAAATAAAGAGAGAGATAAAAGGGAAAAAAATCTTCATGTGATTAAAATATGGAGGAATTAGGAACAGGGGTCATGTTAAAGGAGATAAAATAGTTTAATTAGAATGAAAAATGAAAAAAGTAGTTCAAACTGCAGTTGTGACTGGACCATAAACAGTTCTGGTGTTAAGGTGTTAAGTCTAGAACAACCACATCAAGGCAACATGAAGAAAGGTCTTTGCAAACTTTGATAATTATTTGGTTGCTAATCCACATTCAGGTGTGTATAATAAACTTGTTTCTCTCCAAAGTTGACTGGGTGACCATATGAAGACAAAATCTTCTCTGTACTTGTTGGCCACCATGAAGAACAGCCAAGAAGATGTATGCCATTCCATCACTCCAACCACTTTACTTCCTGCATCAAAAATTTTCCCCTTTGAAATGTGTGCTGTTCAGGTAAGTCAAACCCCTTGCATGCAGGAGCTGGTTTCCGTCTCATTAACCACGTCGTGAAACCGTTCAGTTTGACTCCTTGGGGACACGTATGGAAAACAGCTTTGCCAGGAAGCATTTTTACGGTTTTGAACACAGCAGGAAGGAATATTCACATCCCACATTCAAGTATAGTCAGACCCGGCTGGCAGAGTGAGATGCCGAGGTTCAAGCGGAAAGCTTGGAGTGGTTTGATTTGGGTCACTGGGGTATGGCCAGAGCCATACTGGTTTATGAGGGGATGGAGAATTTCTCACCAGTGGAGGAATGTTTACTCAGGTGTGAAGTGGTGAAAGCTAGAGATGGTAGAGTTTCTGTCCTGTTCATTTAATGTGTCTATCCATTCTCACACACTACTTTTTCCCAATTCTTCTCATCCAATGGTTTTTGGGTTTCCCTTAACTCCTAGATGCTCATATGACTTCAAACTAAAGTACATTATTTTGATGTAAAGTACCTGCATCAAAATAATGTCACAAAGCAGTAATGGATTAATAGTTACAGCAAGAAAGAAATGACACTGGAAGAGAACGTAAGCATTTGAAAAATGACAGGAAAATTAGATGTTACACAGTTCTTAATTTTTACATTCTGCAAAAAACATAAAATTCTATGACAGGAAATGGGTTTAGAAAAATCCCTAAAGAACAGAGTACATGTGAAACTAATAACAACACAGTCAGCCATGATGGATATACTGTGCATATGACACACATCTATTGGTATCTGAATTTACATTCTGCTGCGGTCATTACTGCGAACCCTGAGCTATCGACAGTATCAAGTCAACTTTGATGTACCGTCAGAGCCACAGCTTTGTATTTTTAATACTGCTTTCGGATTGAAGCTAATAAGGGTCAATTGTTTCTCCAGCCCCCCAGTGATTCAGCAGGTGATAAACTTATTAATGGTAGTACCCTCCCTACATCATCAGAAAGACCATGAAGAGCCATAAATTTTTTTATGGCTCCAAATATTATGGCTTAATAGACAATATAGTCACACTTCCTGTCTTTAATGTGGTCAGTTTTTAATTTTAATTTTATTTTTTTTATCAGAGCTATTGCACATTGCTAATGCATATTGGGCCTTGTTGAAGCTTTTCCAGACTTGTAGGCTGAGTGAGAAACCATATCATACTTCCTTCACTGGGCTGCATGCATCTCTGGAACTCACTCTAAAAAGATTAGGTGTACACCATGTTCTTCTGTTCCTCAATCTCCCTTCTTTGTCCTTCAACCCTGTTACAGGTTTTTTCCCTTTCTTTTTCATTATGTTCTGCATGTATACGTCTTCCTCCTTCGTACTGATACAGAGAGCTTGATACATCCCCTTTGTGTGGAGGAGTTGTTCTGAATGAGTTTTCCTCTGGCAGACTCTGTGTAGTTTCTCCCCCTGGACAAGACACAGAAACCTGGCACAAACCCCATGGTCCAGCCTAAACAGTGTACTAAATCACCCAGCATGATGACACAGTTACGGGTGACTTCACTGAATCGCATAAATCTGCTCTGATGTGAAATTGAAATGAGAGTGGGAGGGAAAGTGAGGAAGGAAGATGAAGGAGGGGGAATGGAAAAAGAGAAAATGTTGAGCAAATGAGAAAAAAAAGCAAATATGGCGTGTGTAATGGAAAAGATCATATAATATACTGTTACGCATAGCAATGTACTGTATGAACACTGCAAAATGGCAAAGAACAATGCCCTGCATACTGTGTTAGCAGTGTTAGCATTTAAGTTTAAAATATGAATATGTGATAATGGAGCTGTGAAAGAACATTGTATGAACATTGTATGAACTTTATAAAGGATTAGATGGGTCACTAACCACTAAGAACTAGGAGGAAAAAAGTGCAATGAATTACTTACCGTAAATAATGTTTTGTTTTTTCAGCCCATCAAGGGGTTGCCACGGTAGACCATACAATCCACGTACCCAGGCCTGGGACTGGCACTATGAATGCCCTGCATCCAAAGGCTGGGGAGCAAATCAGCTGATTTTATTATTATACAGTTTTTTTTTTATTTTTTAAATCAGGAGTTATGAGTTACACTACACAGGTCTACAGGTATAAACTATATTGCAGGACAAGGACATGGACACAGTCCACAGACAAGTGAGAAATCACATATAAATGATTGTGATGACAACTATGAATGAGAATGCACATATTTTAAAACAACACGTTTTCGGTTTCTTGCTTGAACACACACCCACAACCAAATATACAACTGTATCATGATCATATTGTAAAGCTGGTGTACATGGATGGACCAAAGCCTCTGGGTGTGGTGATTGTGTGGGCCCAGATTGTTCTTTCTGAGGTAATGCCTAAGCAAAGTCTAGCACATGCACAATGCTTACACACTAATAGTTGTCTTCCTCTCTTAGGACTAGTTAAATTCATCCAGAGCTGAAAATCATATCTATTTGGTTAGACTTTTCCAACACCTGGGAGATGGACTGAATGAGACCTATGAGATTAACTGGATATATGTGTATGAGAACAAGAGCGAGAGAGAGAGAGAGAGAGAGAGAGAGAGAGAGAGTAACGGTTCATGAGAGACAAAGAAGAGTCATACAATCACCCAAGATTACTCGCCTCTCTTGGCCTCTTGTTTCGTGCCTTGTGTCAGCCTCCCTTCCTGTGGTGAAATACTCGCAGGAGATGTTTTAATGTATCTGTGAGGTCATATCTGCCTCCTGCCAAAATGAGCTGGTCTTATGAGAATGATTTATGATTATATAGTCCCCATGATAGAAAACACAATTAGCCGTGACACAACAATGCTCCGGTAAAACACAATCACAGCCCTGCATATGACTGCAGGGATCCATACACAGCTTCCTGCACCTTGTGTGTGTTAGCATCGTTTATGGAATGTCTCATCAGTTCCACGTCTACAGTATGATTAAACTTCACATTACCATTTACCATTTTACAGCTGGACATTCACTAGTCTTATTCATGACATTCCTTTATGAACAGGTCAGTCCATTCAGTCAAATACAGGACAGAACACTTTTACGATTTGAGTTCAAGTCTTTATAAGGTACAGCGGATATGTACTTGGGCTTCTATCACTCAAGCATCTGTAACAAGAAGGTTTCCACTTACATTTGTCAAAGCTCATTACCATTTACTGCAGAGGAATTGAAATACAATACGAGACAATAATAATCTCAGTCAGAGCAGGCAGATTGGGCAGATGTGAATCTGATAACACATGGCTCGATCACATTCTTATCAGTTTATTATTAGCATATTTATATTATCATTATCAGTGTCATGATTGCATTATTATGTACATTGACATAATTCACAGAATGTTACCTTCAAAACAAACGCAGCACACATTTTCAGACACCTGTCCAGCTTCTGAAGAGAAGACTGAGGGGAGAAACAACTCAAAGAAGCTGCACCACAACCCGGGAAAACCAAAAAGGAAAGAATGGAAAGGAAGAATGCAACATGTGGATTTTGGGTCACTTGATTGATGCAGCAAACAAGGGATATGTGACCACACATTAAATGTTATTTATTTTGATGTACAGTACACTGTACACTTTTGAAGGGGATTAATGGAACCTTGGCAGATTTTTTTTCTCCCAGAAATAAACATAAACAAGCGTTTGTGTCCGAGCAAACGGTGACTCAAAGCTATACTGCAACATAGTTCGGATTTGGACGTGCTGTCGTCATATCAGGACAGCAGCTGGTCATGCGACCAGCCTGTCACCTTTGCATGCTCACCTTCCTCTTCTTTAATTATGTCACAATAATCAATGATGTCATGAAGGAGTTGTCACACACCTCTATATAAATGTGCCGTATATGACATCATATAAATGCCAACTTACTGGATGCCAACTAGTAAAACAAGAAAAAAGAGAAAGAGAGAGAGAGTGTTAGGCTTCAAAGCATGGTAGAAGAGAAGTACAATGAGTAAAAAGGCAGGAGGTAAAAAACCAAAGGGAAAAGGGAAAGAAGGAAAAAATGATCCGGGTGAGACTTTCCTCCTGTTTCAAATTGAAGTTAAAATGAAAGAGATTGAAGAATATAAGAAAGAAATTAAGGAACTGGAAACAATGAACCAACAGCTAGATCAACTGCGACATCAGCTTCTAGAGGAGCAACAGGAAAACTTAATTACGCTCCACAAGCAAGCAAAGGAGCAGGAGAAGATGCTTAAGAAGAAAAAAGTGACCAACAAAGACGACGTAGAGCAGGCTGTCCAGAACAATCTAAAGCTTGCACGTATGCAGGAGGAAGAGCTGGCAGAACTGGGCAGTAGACTGTCACGTGTACAGGCTGAGGTTGAGGACCTGCAGGTTCAGATGCACATTTTGCATCTATATAAGCGCATTGGGAGCGCTGTACATCAAGAACAGATCCAAAAGCTACAGTCAGAATTAATGTACTTACAGAAGAGCTTTCAGGCAATGTCAGAAAATGGTAAGAGCTCTCTGAAAGAAGCTATTGACAAGATTGACAAGGCTGAAGAAGAGAAGCAGCTTGCTCGACAGAGGGCAATCGAAAAGTTAAACAAACCCACAAAGCCAGATTCTAACAAGAACAAGTGGCTTAAGAAAGAGATTGCTACCTATCAAGAGGAAATCTCACTACTGGAAGCAGCTGTGAGGAACCTGATGCTGGAGACTAGGGGTGATCATTATTTATTTCATCAAGAATTATAGGTGCAAATAGGGCCATCTTGGAGTATGTACACACTTGCAGTTCGGTTTGTTTGGTTCAGACTAAAGGGTCCGTGTTTGATTCCTGCCTCTGGTCTGTGTGCATGGAGTTTGCATGTTCTCCCCGTGCTTGCTGGGTTTCCTCCCACAGTCCAAAGACATGCAGATTAGGCTAATTGGCGTTTAGCCCATTCTTTCCTTTATAAAGGAACAACATTCTTTGCTTTATTAATCTCAGCAGCTTTTAGAATTTTCAACCCCCATTCCAGGGTTGGTGAACCGCACTACTAGAACAACCACAACACAGTTAGTTTTAATCGAACCAAACATGTGTAGTGTGAACACAGCGTAGACACATAGGCTATGTCCTACTGTCTCACTAGCAGGGGGGACTTGTTGAGCCACACAGATTTTTTTACCTTTATTTGTAAAAATATTTTAAAATTTTTTTACATATATTTTATAAGCCTTTATTTTTTAAATCATTATGGGTCCTTAAAATGTAGTTCTCAATCATATCTGTTTATTAATGACAAATAATAAATTAAGTAAGCTAATCTTTTTCTTAATTTTTCTATGACACCATCAAGCTGAACCCAACACCACCTAAAGTCGAAAGTACTGTAGGACACAGACCGATATGTTTGAAGAAGACAACTACTAAGGAAACAACAATTCATCAACTTATGGAGTTATACCTTTGGGAGGAAAAAACAGCAGCAGCAGCGACAAAGCCCCACATAGTGATTCATTTCTATAAGAAATACCAGAGCATCACCTTACTATAGTGATAAGTTGTTAATCAACAGCAGAACAGTCCCATGGACTTAATGTTGTTTACTTATTTTAAACCAATGTATAAGGACCTCAAATGCTAATAGCCCAGGGCCACAGGGGTTCCTAACCCCCATCCTAGGCACAAAACAGAAAAGACACAATGAATGTATTTTTAATATTCCCTGGAATCTGACTTATTGTAAGACACACACTGGTGAGAGAGTGCAAGATGTTACCATGAGCTGCATCTCGTATCAAGAAACACACACAGTCTTGGTGTCAGGAGGAAGATGACAGAACCATCCACCCATTGACTCCACCTTTGACCCACCCCAGACTAATTTGTTTATTTTTAAGAAACCAAATGTAAAGGGAAAAACTGAACTATTCCTGGAAAAAAATTGCGAGGTAGGGCCTGGTGGATTCATTGTGTTTTGGGCTGAAAATGGCTGCAAAATTTCATGGTCCTGTGAAAGTTTGGGAGTTTGGCTTTTGGGGGGCACTAGAAAGATGTGATGGTGGCTCTTATTCTCAGGCCAAGGTGTAATGATTGGCTGCAAAGTTTGGTGGCCATGAAATGGGAGAAATGGCGGTTTAAATCTTTTGGCCAGATTTGGGGGGTGGCAGCGTTCTTCCAGGGCCAAGGCATTGTACTTGTTCGCATTATACTTGTTTACAAAGTTTCATATTACCTAATGCACCTTTTGCATATAAGACTCTTACCCCTGTTGTCATGATGCTCATCAATTCAAAAACATAAATAAGGAAGGCTCAAAATAGCACTCAAAAAGTGCTATTTGGAAAAAAAAGAGGAAAGAAAAGAAGAAACGATTGTTATGTTGCTGGAGTGCATCAATGATGTTCCGTCATGCAAAAGAGCTTACAGTGTAAAAACAAAATTAATGATTTAAGTTTCTGTTGTAATATTTAATAGGTGCTGATTGAATCACTGAGTAACGCATGAAAACATTGCACCTTGAAAACTGCCTTTCGTCAGCACAGAGAATAGAAATTGGGAAATAAACTGGGATGCTATTGCGGCAAGTGAGTTTGAGAAATAATCACATGGGTTGGGCATGGAACTTTTTACCTGATGCTAAGATGCAACTTTATATTTTTAGCACAAGCTAACATTCATTTAAAATTTTTAGGACAATTTTAAATGATTAGATAATGATCAGTGACGAAAAAAATTGGTGGGTCCTGTGATAGCATGTGCCCGTTAGTCCCAGTGTCTTTATATCAGCACTCATGCTGCCCAATCAAATTCTTAAGAAGAAAAGAAGAAAATTGTGAGGTGAATTGCAATAGAACTTGGTTATGGCTAGAGGCATGTTTAATATGTCATCCTGCAAGAGTTTATAGCACAGCTGCAAAGGCACTCAGGCTAGTATGCATGCACACTTCTATCACTTTGTTTTGCCAAGAAACATTCTAAAAGTTTTATTCCTGCTCATCCCCAAAGTAAAGCATTACTTTATATACAACATAAACCTTCACAGAAGCTTTAACCTTTTCTAAATCTTTCCATATGTGCATACCTCCACATTTTTTTCATGGTTCCCCAATGACCATCAATTTGGCAATCTGATTTCTTTAAGGACATTTAAACATATTTCGATTTTCTTTATGCCTGTAAACTTGACCTTTAATGTCATTTTTCTCCCTATGTAGCACTTAAAGCAATGGTTGATATTATGAGCAAAATACTATATGAGAGAGAGATAGTTATCAGTTACTCACACCCAATTACTCGCCAAGAAACACAGAGTGCACAGTATGAAGTATGAAGACGATGCCAACACTGAATCCATATCATGTCCCTCAATCCCAAAAATAGCTAGAAGCAATGGGTCTATTGTTAAGCCTGCAAAAGTAATTACAGTGTTGTTTACCCTACCTTAACAAGACATGGTTATAAAAGTTGCAAAATGACAGAGAAAACAAATATTGCATACATTGTACAAACCCTTTCATGGTAAGAAATTTTAATAAACAGAGAATGTTACAGTCTGACTAACAGCAAATAGTCTTTTGTAAGATTATCACAAAAAGGATTCTGTAAAGTGGTCATTTTGGGTTTGTGGCATTTGTGCTTCTGGTTTTGTTACGACATCCACATGAATATGTTAATGCTCTGTTCCCATTTGTGCTCACATGGATCTGTTTACTTTGTCATTGAATAACAGATTCAATCCCTTGAAAGCTTTACGGCTAAACAATAAAAGACCCAGTTAAACCCAGTGTTGTGGTGGTGAAGATTATAATTGTAGCAGCTGTGGTTGGATCTGTTAGTGTGGTTCCAACTTTCCCAGCAATGTATCCTAATTTGAGAAAATGTATTGTACTTGTTTTATATTATACACACACACGCACACATGCACACACACACACACGCACACGCACACGCACACACACACTTAACAATGGAACAACATCACTATAGGCGTTTCCTCACAGCAGAGCTGGAAGCTCATCTCTCAAGTAATTGATGTTCCTCCACAGAGTGACAGGGATATGCCTGGGGAACACTGGAGAACATAAAGAGGTCAACATCAGTTCCAATCTTCATCTCTTGATGGCAGTCTTACTCTATGATACATGAATCCTTTCCACATACATTTAACTGTTGCAAGCATTTTAAAAAACGCCATCCGTGAATGAAAATCCCTGGAATTGTAGCTTGGAGCCCACATGATCTGATGGAGTCCTTGATCTGATGGACAATTTGCATCCAACTTGCAGAGTAGATCTGTGGGAACTGTACACACAATCATTTAGGAACTTCTGCATTTCTGGAAGACATGTACATATTGGATACAGACAGAGCTCTCTGGTGTTGACTGGCACAGAAGGTTGCTAATTTGTGAGTTAAAGGATTGTTTTGACATAGAAGGTCAGGATTTTCAGATGTGAAGCATGCACTCTGATCATAGATCCGGCATACTGCTCTATATATTGTAGCTCACATGGCCAATGCACTATGCACAGAACTGTATACTGCTCAGGGGCTCTCACAGGAAATAATAAAAACATTTAATCAGTTGTAAAAATATTGTATAACTCGTATGTCGATAAAACATTTTTTAAAATTATTATTATTAAGAATAATGAAACATGTGCAATTACAAAATTACTTAGTGTTCATTATCAAATCAGAAAATTGCATTAGATTCTTATAGCATGTCCATTGAAACTTTTATGAGCTTTTTGGAATGCTGAGAATATTGTTATTACATAGTTAGCCTGCTTACCTTTTCACATACGACAGCTTCTCCAGAGCATCTGGTTCATGATTTAAATTAATGCATGTTCTACAAATTTCTGGATGTGGTGTTGATGCTTTCATTCGTGAACAAAAACTACGTTTTTCCAGCAGCTTTCCTGTGTTCGGTTTTTTCTTCTGTTTCTAGGTCATAGTGGAAAGGGTGAATATTAATAAACAATACCTGAAGACAAATGTGAAAACACATCATATTTTTAATTTGAGCATCACACTACAGAAACCAGCACGAATATATACTGATTAGGCATAATAAAACCACTGATGGAGGAAGTGATTAACAATCACTCATTATCTCATTATTACAATGCCACCTGAAACCCCCTTCAGGGTGTAATATTAGGCAGCAAGTGAACAGTGTTTTTGAAGTTGATGTGTTAGAAGCAGGTGACTTTAACAAGGACAGAATTGTAATGGCTTGATCACTCTGTCAGAGCATCTCCACAACAGCAGGCCTTTTGGGGTTTTCCCACTATGCACTTGTGAGTACCTACTAAAAGTGCACCAAAGATGGACAACTGATGAACTGGAGACAGGGTCACTGACGTGCTTGAGGAGTGAAGGCTAGCCTGTCTGGTCCGATCCCACAGAAGAGCTACTGTAGCACAAATTGCAATTTAAAGCACATAAAGGATCTGCTGCTACTGACTTCAGAATCTACAGCACACCTTCGGAGGTGCAGGCTGATGTCATGGCTGATCTCAGTGTGTCCTAAACACTGATTCCAGATCAGATTTTTCACCGAGGCATTTCGAAAAGAAAAAACTGCTCTTAGCAGATTCTTCAACTGTCAGCAAGATTTGGCTAGAGCTGAGACAAATTCCATCCACAAGTACAGCTGGCAGAACAACCAATATACTCTGTGTCTGAATATATAGTATTATATAAGGAATGTTAAAGCAGAGCGTTCTTTCGTTTGCTTCTGTGACAGTTTAACGAATATGCTGGCAAGGAAATGGTTTTTGGAGGATAATGCCAGAGCAGGAGTCTGTTACTGGCACTGATATTTAGAATATCATGTGTGTACATGAATTTTCAAGGTTGAAATTCAGCATGCAGACAGACGTCACCAGAAGAGAATAAACCTATTTAAAAACAGCACAAAGGTCAGAATTGAGATTTGGGATCTACTGTAAACACTTGATTAAAATGTGATTGCTTATTTGAAGTCTGTCGTAATCTTGGTTATAATTAAAACAGCTCCATAACTTGGTCTGACCATGTATTCCAAAATCTCAACTGCAAAATATAAGATAATGATAATTGAAAATTATATTAAATTAAATTATTTTTTCCCCATGAAATGTTTAAGCCATGCATTTTGTTAAACACTGAGGTCATAAATATTAGTTTACTGATTTTATTACTTACAGTAGTTGACCATAAATAAAATATAATTGACATACAGTGGAACCTCGTATTGCGAGTAACGTGGTTTATGAGTGTTCCGCAAACCGAGCAAAGATTTTTAATACATTTTTAATCGGAAACCGAGCAAGTATTAGTTTACGAGTGCCGAGTATCATGTATCACGCATGCGACTCTTATTATGACACCGGGCGGCAAGTGATCACAACTGAGCCAATGATTTTTCTCTCTCTTGCGCTGTGGAATTGTGGGTGCTCGTCTCTTACTGGTATAATCAACATCTCCCTCTCTCTTCTGTGTGTGCGCGCGCGGAATTTGACACAATTTTGCCCCACACACACCGACACACACACACACTTTACTTATGTGTGCTTTGTGTGTGCGCGTGTAATTTGACACAGACACACACACGCGCTTTATTTACACAGAAAACTCAGCTCTGTCACAATTCTTTTCAAAGATAAGGTGCTGGTTCATTTGTTATTTTTTATTTTTTACTTTACAGCAGTGATTCCGTTAGTAGGCGCTCACGCGAGAATAATTAGAGAGATTTCTTTTTTTCCCGTTAAAACAGTGTTTGCATTGTGTATGTTAGTTGTGAAACTTAAAAAGCGAGGTGTGGGGAGGGAGGAGGAGTTTTACTGTTTAAGACGAAGCGAGGGGCTAATTCCACAAAGTTTTCATTATTTCTTATGGGAAAATTCTATTTGGTTTACGAGTGTTTTTGGAATACGAGCCCGCTTTCGAAACGAATTATGCTCGTAATTCAAGGATCCACTGTAGTTAGTAATCCAAACAAGAGGCACAGTAAGAGTAATTGACTATTTTGATTTCATATGCATTTTCTATAGCTGCTACACTTACCACCCAATTTATTAGGAACCCCTGTACACCTGGACAAAAATGCAATTCTCTAATCAGCCAATCATGCGGGGGAGGGGTATCTCAGTGGTTGGGCCACAGCAGACCATCCCATCTGCATACTGTACAACTTGGCATTAGGGCATTAGTTTTAGGTCAGGGGCCCTTTCTGACACAACCCTTCCATTTTCTCCTGGCTTTGGATCGGCACTGCATCCAGTGGCTGGGGTTTAGGCGCAGGGATTCAGCATGGCAGACGAGAAACCTACCACTAAGCCACCAATGCCTCTTTTCAGTTGCCAATATACTGTATTTTAATTGTAACCACAATCCCACACACATTTTTGATGAACTGTACTATACTATTATTTCGCTTGCAAATTAATTAATTTGATATATGCAAAACATCCAACCCCCCAATTAGGTCAAAAGTTACCAAACAGATTTCCAGCAACACTGCTAAAGAGTTTCCTGAGAGGGGTCTGAAAGAGTTGATGACCTGAAAAAACTTCGCAATTTATTGCTACTTTGGTTGTTGAAGCTTTGAGGCTTTTCATCTGTAGGTTGTTTGCTTGAATGATTTAGAGCTGTCTGGATCTGTGTTTTGTCTGCACTGACGATCCAACTATGGACAAATCAATAAACAATCAACAAAAGCAAAAACTCCTGCATAGGTTGAGCATGAAGAACATGTTGGCTGTGTTTGCATAGCTGTTGAAGAAATTTGTGTTTTGTGTGTAAGGCAAGACATCACTAAGATGAATGACTAACCCAGTGGGAATATGTGTTCAGCTTTGTAATGTTTCCATGTCTACTCCATTAATGTGTCCGTTCCTGTGTGCAGAAATGTGGCTCTGCAGTATGACTGTAACCAAATACAAATACATTATTCATATTGAACAGATCACTGAACAAGATCATTGATCATTGTACATGGATACAGAAATGTAAGAATATGAGGATCCATCTAGCTGTCTGTCTATCCACACAGTAAATTTATGGAGTTGAATGTTTTGGAGTTAGGTGTACAAATGTGAAAGTTCGATTTTGGGAGTTCATAAGTTGGACTACGGTCTGTGTTTAGGGGTACTCCATTGCAGTTCAAGATTTTGGTGTTCATTCTTTTGGTGCTGAAGAGCCTCATTCAGCTATTCCTGGTGTTACAGTAGGTGATCTGTATTGTTTACAGAAAGGGAGATATTAAGACGTTTCAAATGTGTTGATACCCAGATGTCATATGAGTGTGATTTGTAACTTTACAGTGTCAGAAATTGGTATTATGGAAGCATGGTGGTTTAGTGGTTAGCACTGTGGCCTTGTACCTCTAGGTCCCCGATTTGATTTCAACTTTGCGTCTGTGTGCATGGAGTTTGCATGTTCTTCCTGTGCTTAATGGGTGTCCTCCGGGTACTCTGGTTTCCTCGCAAAGACATGCAGATTAGGCTAATTGCTGTTTCCAAATTGCGCGTAGTGTGTTAATACGAGTGTGAATGTTGACTGGAGGTCCTACCACAGCTGGACAAATGACAATAAATACACTGGTCCTCACTGGCCTCCACAGTCCCTTGTTGGACTACAGAGATTCCTAGATGGATGGAAAAGTAGCATTACTTAATTTGCCAATATTGTTGGCTTAATGGAGTGTAATTGGAATTGCTCCTTGCTTTCATGTGCATGTTTAGGTCTGTTAACAGAAAGTTAACAGACCTAAACATGCCCTGTGTTACAGAAAAGTTAATTATATTTTATTTATATTTTTATTTTATTTATATTTGTTACAACCTCAGATAAACAACAACATATAACTTTTTTCACCATGCCATTATTAACAGAAAGGTGGATTGTTCACAAGAATTTCTTTTTTCTTTTTTTGCTCTGTCCTATATTAAGGCTTAGATTCCTGGAAATGATTAAAGCTTTTCTACTTTAAAAAAAAAACATTTTGGCACAAAAATATGTGTGTTCAGTAAGTACTTATTTTTTTGTGTAATATTTCGAAACAGGAGCACTTAATAGTCTTTGTTTGCACGCGCACGCGCACACACACACACACACACACACACACACACACACACACACACACACACACACACACACACACACACACACACACACACAAACATCTGATCTTGAGTTACAAACAGAATACAATTTGCTCATAATCAGCAGAGTACACTGATTGATGATGTTTTGAGATTGTACCTTGCCTGTTTTCTACTATATTTCTCCATAAATACAGTAACAACCCTAGCAAACAATATATAGATCAATAATACAAGAACACTTTTTAAACCAGGTAATAATGTTGTTTTGTACCTCTAATAAACTGCAAATGTCCCTAAGCAAAAATAACTAAAATCTGTTGCCTGTTTTGGGAAAGACATTGTTCTGAAAGTGTGATAGTAGAGGAGCTTTAAGTGTTTAAAATCTTAATATAATTATGGTCCAAGAAATTAAATGTATGAACATAATAATAAATATTCACACCATGCACAATTAAATCCCCCAAATTGCATTGCACCACACTGCTATAATTTGAACAGACATCAGTAAACTTAACAAATGCTGTAATGGCAGTTTGGAAACAGGAGAGAGCAGTAGAAGTTTATAATGAAAACAAGCCTTACACTCCAGTGCCTTTTCTTGTGGTGTAACCTGGAGCATTCTTCATATGAGAATGGAATGGAAAATATATTATATAAACTTATTAAAAAATAATAAAAAGCTTGATGAAGGGATTTTATCAAAATCAAAAAAAGGATCAAAGGCTTTACTTAACTCACTTTACTGTGCCAAAAAATGCAGCATGGTCTGAGTCTAAACATCAAGATGACTATTAATGAAAATCATCACAGAAAAGTCAAGATGACATATTGATACAGTATGATCTGTGTGTATTTTTTTTACTATGACTCGTTTACAGAAAGCGGTATCAATATAACTAACATTGACAATGTTGGTAGAAAAGTTACAAAAAAATTAAATTAAAGCTTTTTAAACTTGAACTGTAGGTTACCTTAAGAGGTGAAAAATCACCTGCATTCAATTTTATATGCATTTTAAAAAATATCTACACACCTTTTAGGTTTTTTTTTTTTTTTTTTTACATTTTATTGCCCCCCCCCCCCTTTTTTTAAAATCAAAAACTGAAATCTGTCATTGGCTAAAGGCACTTGAAACTGACCTTTTGCTTTGATTATCTCGAGATGTCTCTAGAACGTGACTGAAATCCACTGAATGGACACGATTTGAAGGAACTCTCCTTGGGAAGGCTCCCAACTTGTGTAAAGACACAATCCTGGGTAAGTGTATAAAACCATTTATAAAGTATGTTAATACTCCCAGAAACATTCTGGATTAGATCATGAAGATGACCAAGAAAGCAGAAATCCTCCAGGACCTTATTGTCCATTTAACAAGGACAGATGCATACAAAACTTGCCCTAGATTCCCACACTTAATAGACAGTACACAATGACAGACAGCCTTGGAAGTGTCAAAACACTGAATAAAAAACATCGAGTGCAAGGGAAGGAATGGATGAAATATAATAGAGGATGAATAGGAGAGAGAGAGACATCAAAAGCAACATTACAAAATTGCTGCTGAGGCGACATATACTAGGAAAGGAACGATGAGGCACGCAAGAACATCAGCATGAGCCTGTCTGTAAATGCCATGTTGTATACAATAGAAACTCATGGTGAGTCTTTGGGATCGGTTTTCAATTTTCTAGGTTCTGTTTTTACTTTTCTGCTTTGGTACTGTAGAACTACAATAAAAGAATTGAATACAAACCAACGAAAAGTTATTCTGGCTTCCATGCTGTTATTCAAACTGTGTACAGTTGTATATATTCTGATGCAACAAATTAATTGTATTCCCTATACAATGCTTGTTAATACTGATCAAATAACCACAATAGTCAGAAATAACCACAAACATTGTTTTACTTATAATTTTAAAATGTCTTAAGCAATATATTTAATGACTGGATAATCCTACCTTGGATTTTCCCTTAAAACCTGTACTTCTACTGTCAGTCAACACACACCTCTCTTTTGGCTCGCTTAAGGTGAGTCAAATCCAAGATCACATGTGGGACACACAGGCCAGGTGGTAGTCCATTTGAAAGCAGTATGCTGTCTTAATGTTCTATAATTTATGATTTGTTGTCAGATACTGTTTCATACATACACAAATGTCATTCTTTATCCAACAGATGTTTAACTAATTTTCAGTGAATCATTTTAAAGTATTGCAAATCTTTCTTCTATGTTTAATGGTCTTTAACGAGGCTTAACAATATGTTGCAATAGTCAATAGGTTGCATGGTCTGAATGTAGTAATCCTGCCTGCCAAAACCAATATTCAAAACCAGTTGCAGAAGCACTTTCAGCAAGAAACATTGTTTCATCTTAAACAATACTTTGTCTACTTAGTAATTGCTTTTAAGTTATTGCCTCTGAAATTGTCGTGTTCTGAATCCCAAATCTCTCTATCTAATCAAGGGCACTACTTGATGTGTGGAACAAGGGATTGTGCACCCGAAATAGCACTAACTTTCCATTTGCACTATTTGGGACTCAACCCTGGAACCCAGAAATTAGCAGAATAAGTGGAAATATAAAATGAATCATGTAAGTTTCTCAGGACTGTTCACCACTTACATGTTTTATTCTCTGCTCCGTATGACTACATAGTACCAATTGGAATTTTACACAATTTTCGCCCCTGTTAATTACACTATATACCTGTCAGTCGCCAGCACCTCCAGTCACGGTTAGAAAGTTATACCAATCGCAAAAGGATGTGTTAGCGGAGCAACATAACTGGGTAAATAAACAAACAATCTGTTGATAATAAACTGTGTTTGTGAAACTACTATACAAATGCAATATCACACGAGAGGTCGTGCTGTTGTACTGAATATCAGCACAGCTGTTATATCTAGATGCTCTATGTATAAGAGCACAACCTCTCGTGTGACAATGTTTAGGCATAAATCAGAGCTGTTTAATTGCAATCTTGGTCCAGCAACGTTTGTAATTCACTAACACTTAAAAACACCCCTACAGCTGGCAGTTAACAAGTTAGCTGTATCAGCTGAGGTTGAGCAGAAAAATCACCAAACTGTGCTGGACAAATACATAAAAATGTTATAATCAGCTAGTATGGTATATCACCGCACCTTATGTTTTCTAGTGCTTTTCTTACCTAATGAATAGAGACATTACAGTAAAATGAGTTTGAGATTTCTAGGTAACACTGAACATTTGGAGAGTTTGCTCCTTCAGCATCTTCCCCATAGGTGTGTAGTATAATTCTAAGAATATAACTACAAATAACATGGTTGACTATGATACAAACAAGTATGTAGTAAAGGATAATCATCTAAGGACATGAACAGGATTTAATATTCACTTAAATGTGAATGGAATCTTGTTTCTCAAAAAAAGAAAGAAAGAAAGAAAAAGGATCTGCTTGCATTTGTGCTTTCTACTTCATTTCTTTCTTTATTTATCTGGTCATCCAGATTTAATATACACTCACCAGTCATTTTGGTTTGGAGCGAGTTCAGGACAGTACATGACGATGGAGCAATAACTCCTAGCTGAGTTCATGTAATGAACAAGTGATGTTGGTGAATGATTGTGTGTACAGTTTTTTTTAATCAATTTTCAAGAACCAGGCATTCCACTCACTGATTGTTCATGTTAAC